>CAHIKZ030001490.1:335000-488940 GCA_903632075.3 Acanthosepion pharaonis
TATCAATCCCCCCCAGAAAAATGTATAAAGTGTTATTAACCTTGAACCATTTCTATTGAATTCATATTGAGAAAATGACAATGACACTAATCAATAATTTATACTAGACTAACAAGCTAACCAATCATATCAGTCCTTAACTGAGCATTCTCTCCACCATTTCAGTCAGATTCCAGCCAACATAACATCCCCTAACCTCAAGGACACCCCACTTCTTTCAACACTGATACAGATTTCAGGTAAAACAGTGTGTGTGTGTGTGTGTGTGTGTGTGTGTGTGGAAGGGAGGGGTTTAAATTCTCTAATAGAATTTAATCAGGAAAGTAATGAGATGGGAGGATTTGGTAAACATCAAGAAGCAAATGTTCAAGAAAATGAAAGAAAAGATTTATTTTTTTTCTTTTTGTATCAATTGATTACTAACAGTTCACAATCATTAGAAAATAGAAGATTTTAATTAAAATCAATCTGGAAACATACATCGAATCATTTTTCTGAGCATGGAATTCAAATGTTTCAGGCTTTTGTAAGCATTCATTCCTCATATCTTCATGATTTATAGGTAAAAATGAAGTAAATGTTTTCCCAGCCAGTGACTGCTGTATTATAAGTGTAATAAACTGATATTTCAGAGACCCTTTAAGGAACTAAGATGAAGAGAATATATAAGAATGTTAAGCAAACAGTATATAAGGCCATAAAAAAAATTATCCCTTGTTCATCTCCAATATGTGAAGAAGGTTGTAAAATAGACCAGGCTGTTCAAAAGAAAAAAGGTATTCTAAGTTCACATAATGCATGAAATAATATCTTTGTCATTATTTTTTTTTAATGGCGCTGTTTCAGACAATGTTTTTCAATCTTCAAGGATATGTTGCATCCTGCTTAGACCTTTTCCCTTTCAATTAAGAACATCATGGTTTAACAAGCATACATACTGTGTCAAAGTTTTGTGTCCATAATGTTTTATATATATATGGTCAAATATGGATTGTAATCTGATGGAATGATAGGATAAGGAACAAACAAGAAACGTTTATAAATCTAACTCATGTTTCTCTTTTATTAAAGCTTCATCAGAGAATGAGATACGGAGAAAAAAAAGAAAGAGAAAAAAAAATTTGGTATTTTTAATTTTTGTGTTGTTTTTCTTGGTTAAGCAGACTTCATGTGCATTTTGTCTTGCTAACCAGCATTCATGTGGAAATTTGTGTGTAAGTTTATCATGATTCTATCTTGTCGATGTGGAATTTGGATTATAATGTATATTCTGTGTATGTGTTTGTCTATTAGGTATTTTATTTATGCATGGTGGTTGTCCACATGTTGATATGGGGACGTTTTTTTTTTACATAACACAATTTATTATGGTGGTAGATAGACACATTTTAGATTCTTTTAGTATGGATTTTATAAAAGTTGGTCAGGTTATAGTGTGTTTTACATGTGTTTATAGATTGTAAGAGATCCATCAGTAAAAGGGAATTTCCGCTCAGTCAGTTCCTTTCCAAGAACCACTATTTTGAAACAGACTTAAAAGATGATGCTTCCTCAATCACTATAATCTTAGCCTCTACAAGATTAAGGTCAGCCATTATCTATCCTACATATCCTCATAATCTGCACTTATTTCCTCCTCTTATATCTATACAACAACCTCATTCAATAAGCCTCTACTCCTGAGTACTTTGTATTGGGTGAACATTTAATAAAATAAAATTAAAAAAACATAAAACTAATATTAAATCAACAGACAATAACAAAAGGTTACATCAAGGAAAAACAAACTTTATTAAATATTTGTGTGATTACTAATGTTTGCATTATTACAATTATTACCAATTTTCAAAAACATTGAACATTGTTATTATTGCTTACTGTATTATTTATTTATATTTTTCTATAATTGTTGCAATATCTACTTTGAAAGTATTTATTACAAATATACAGTATATACATGTACACTGGGTAATTAAACACTTTTGGTCCAACAACATAATTTAAAAGGTAACCTAATAATAAATGTATAAATTAAAATTAAAACAGCAAATTTATCAAACATTTTCTCACATGGCTCCAGACATCTTCAGGCTAAGCAACATTTTATTTAATCATGTTGAATTTATTTAGTCAGCACATTTTTACCTATACTTAATTTTCAATTTTCTATAATTAAAAATTTATATCTTGATTGATTTCACTTAAAAATGAAAAAAAGAGGATCAAACATTATATAAATCAGATATTATTTCATTTTAAATTTCATAAAAATTGCAAATAACAAGATTTAAACTAATAACATTCTTTGTGATAAAGAATCACTTACCACAGAGTCATAATGGTTTATACTCAACATAAATAAAATGCAATCTATATCTGTAAATAAATTATGTGCATGTGTAACACTTATAGATACTACACTGATATTAGCTAGAATCACCAGAGAGCAACAGTTTGCTCTGAATCAGAAGTTCTAATCTATATGCAAATATTCTCATTATTTTTGACAGGTAATATAGCTTCCCTGTGCCTTTTCTATAAATATTTTCATGGTAACTGTTCTGAGGAACTTTCCTCTGTAATAAGAATGGCAAGTAAGAATGTGCTGTTTTAGTATAAGGAATACTGTGGTATGTTTGGGTCAGTAATCATTGTTAACTAAATTTAAGGTAAGATGGATTGAAGACCTGCCTTCCTCAAGCCAACCCTTTTATATTAAAGTAAAATAAATATTATTTTCCTCTATGGTACCTAGACTGCAGTATTAGATTGGCGACAAGGTTTCATCATTTTACAGTTGAAATGGCTTGATGTAGCCATAATCTCTATGCTAACCATTTCTCCTATCACACTTCTTGCTCGTGGAACACACTTCTGGCTTCTTGCTTCCCAGTCAACTTTGATCTTCAAAAGTTTAAATGCAATGTTAAACTTTGATTGTCAAAAATTTAAATGCAATGCCAATTGTTATCTTTTGTCTTCTTAATTCTTGTTCTTTTATTGCTCTCTCTCTCTCTCTCTCTCTCCTTAATAAGGTTTGTTTTTTTCTTATTCTCTAACACTCAGTAATCCATTGTGTCTTAATGGCTTTATTGCCTTGCTTGGAGTGAAATGATTAAAAACAGAAAAAAGGCTACTACACTAGCTATATATAACACTTCTATGCTAATAATGATTGCATTAATTCCTGATCACTGACAATCCCTTTCTTTCTTGATTTTCAATGTATAGTATAAAAATGGAATGCAAACATTTGCTAAATAATTTCAGTTAAAAAAAAAAAAAAAGCATTATTGTTACTTCATCAGTTTTCATTAATTCAGAGAAGCCTCCAGTCACTTGCACAAAGTGACCATCTATCACTAAGCATGGTCTATTATATATTCTCTTATGTGAGAGCCAAAGTGTACCCTATGTATCCACATGTATCCATTAGACACATTTCTAAAGTTAAAATTTTGCACAACTTTTTGACCTGATAAATAAGGAACATTTTATATTTATAATATATTATATCTAATCTCCTGTTAAATATATTTAATCTCCTGCTATTATATTATTATATCTAATCTCCTGTTAAATATATATCATATATTATATATGATTAGCCAGAGACCTTTAAAACCCTTTTTGTCTTCATTTTAAAATATGAAAAGCCTCTGTTGTACATTTTTAGCCAGTACGGAAATATTAAAGTGTCATGATTGTTTGCTTACAATTCAATAACAATAATGATAATTTTGGTGTCATCAGTGCATAGGAGAGGATGAAGTTATATCAAATCTCTTATTTTTGTCAGATAAAGTAACAGTCTGTTATGAATGGGTGTCATGTGAATAGAACCAAAAATTGACTCAATGTCAACTAAAGATCTCTGCAGAGAGAACACAGTTTAAACAGGGATGTGGAGAAGTCTGAGCAGTGAACCCCTGAACTATTTTATAAATTAGTTATTGTTCACAATAACAAACTACCATCAACATCCAAACTGTCTTTGCAAAAGAGAAGACTGAATCAAAATGGTAAAAACAAAACAACTATATCATGGGTACAACTACACATGACTCTTTGAGATGACCAAATTCCATGTTAAGCCAATCATTTTTTTTCCTAATTAAAAAAGAAAAACCAAAACTGATTTCTCTGATAACGTTTCTAAAGTTTTTAAGTTTCCAGCCCAACAAATTCCTTAACTCTCAAATTGTGTGGGACTGTTCAAATAAATGTTGCTTTCTGTATTCTAAATTAAACTTTTAGATAAAAAAATAGACTGACAGAATTATGCACCATCCACAAAGTAAAACTCACAACTTATACCAAATGGTACACATTTAAGAAAATTTAAAAGCTTAAACAAAAAATTTACTTTTTATTTCATATTAAAACTTAAAACAAAATTTGGAATCAAAATATATAGAATCATCTATTTATATATATATATATATATATATATATATATATATATATATATACAAAACAAAAACCTTAAGTGTATCAGTATGTCATATTCATAGAAAAATTGTTACATTTATACCATCAATCACTGACATACCATCAAGCATTGAAAAACTCTCTTCAGGTTTTATCCTTATTTTGGCCAATAAGAATATTATTAATCTCAATTTGTAACTGTTTTGACAACATCTCTCCAGTTCTCTCCCTTGTAACTCTCATAAAGTAAGAGTTTAAAGAGAAGATTTTTAAGATCTGTCTTTTTCATACATCTTTCTTTTTAAATTCAAAGCTAAATAAATGCCCAAGAATTGTATCAACAGGCAGAATATCATTTCAATAAGAATTAAAAATAAGCACTAGTAGGCATGGCTTAGTAATAATTAATTAATCTGACAGTTTAAAAAGGTCTATATCTAAATTTAAAAATCTGAAATTAGTTGATTCAAAAAAGAAAACAATTGCAAATCTCTGTGTGGTGATACTGTTTAGCAATCAGCAATCTAATTTTTATAAAACTGATAGCAAAAATACATGGAATGTTTCTTTAAAACTTCAGATTAGGTTGAAATTGGATGACGACATGACAATCAGCTTTAAGCCAATTGGACCTCCCTCACGAAACATTGTTCTAGGGTAATCTATTCTGGTTTTGTAAAATACAACATACATCTAATACCACATTGCAAGTTTTATACAGAACAACAATTTTTATTTTGAATTCCTAAGTCTATAGTATTTATTTATAATGTTTATATTTTTAACATTTTTTTTACTATATTCTGTGTGCAGTGTCCCTTCAGGATGTTGATGATCATGGCTCTCCACAATTTCCTGTCCTTTGTAGTGTAGCTCTTAATAAATTTTATCTTTTTGCTATCTCTCCTAAATCTTGATCCACCATCCATTTATTCTTTCTCTAGTTAGGTTATTCATTATTTTCCTCTATCACTATTGACTTCAATCTGTCCTGATAAAATTTTATGCTCTTCTATGAACAAAAAAAAAAAGAAAAAGACAGATGATAGGTATATGTGTAACAGCATCTACTAAAACCTGGAATATGAAACTGGAGCCACTGAAAAAAAAAATGTTTCCAATTAAGCCCTGCAGCTCCTATGACTACCATTGGTAACAAGTAAACAATATATGGAAATGAAAATTCAAATACTTTCAAAACTTAATCTAAAAGAAAAAGAAACAAAGTGTGTTCATTTTTCTCTATGAAATTGAAATTTTAACAATGACAGTTTGACTGACTGTCAGAGGGTTTAAATTTCAGATAATAATACATCTGAAAAAAAAAAAAAAAAAAGAAATTTATATATTAGAAATTGAAGCCATTAGTGATGCTAAGAATAGTCTCCGTCTCCTTTAAGTCATTGATTGTATGAGCTTCTTTATATTTTAGACATAGGTTCAAAAAATATATACAGGGGGTGCTGAAAATTTTCAGTCTAACCCACCAGCCAATATCTGAACAAATAGCAGATTTCCTTTTTTTCTTTGGGAAAGGGGCTTCTTATCCAGAGCAACAACATTTCAGCACCCCCATACATAGTATTTTTTTAATCATTTCCCATATCAAGATAGATATTCTATATTCCTGCCTAATCTGTGGTAGCAACTGTTCAGACAAACCATTTCGATTAAAATAAGAAGGATAAAATATCATTAAAGAAATTGCTTCAGAGTAGTTTAAGAAAACTGTTTAAATAGAAATGTGTAATATTATATGTGTATATATATATATATATATATATATATATATATATATATATGTATGTATGTGTGTATATATAAGTTTCTGGTTTGCACTTTGTGGGAGATAATGAAAATCCTACACCTGGGAATTCACTCTTTCTATTCATTGTCTTTCCATCTCGCTTTCCTCACCCTTTTCATACAAATACATATTCATGCATAGCACTTTATAGGTAAATAAGTCTATTTGCAACATTTGAAAATGAAATGGTTAAAAACTAAGAAAAAAAAACTTTCTGAACAAAATATTTAAAAATCATAGAAAAAAAAAGTAATGATAGTTTCCCCAAGAATATATGTGGAGGGGTTGAGGAATTTCTCCAGATAATAGATAAATGGTAGTTAAAACATTAAAGAAAACAAGAATTTAGCAGACAAGAACCCAAAACCATTGTGAAGCTTTTTCCCCATCATAATATTCAGTATATTCTAACAACAATTTTATTATTATGACTCATTGCCTGCTGGGTCTGTCTTTGATACGTGGATATTAAGTTTTATCAAAAGTATATAAGCATATTGTATATAAGGAAAAACAAGCCTATAATAGACAATGGCTAAACTATTCCAAGATGAAATAGGTTATCTCCAAGACTGATAAACATAATGGAGGTGATAGAATTCTCTAAGCATAAATAAAAGGAGTTGGAAAAAGAGTTTCTTTGAGAAGATAAAATACGAGTGGCATACAAATAATAATAATTAAATCATGGTATTACAGAATAACTAGATTCAAAACAAACAAAGCAATAAAAAAAATTTAAGGTAAAATAGCTCATTGATTAATTTGTTTTCAAATAAAGTTTGCCTTAAAAAGTAAGTATTCTTTAGGAATTCAATATTGGACTAAGTAATTAAGCTGCTAATTAAAACAAAAATAAGAATTAGTAAGGTTACTAGATGTTCAACAGATTAGTCATTTTCAAATTTTTTTTCTTCATTCTTCTAATTAAAATCTCATGGTTTTTCACTTAAAATATAAAAATAAAAACTAGTAACACACCAAAAGAGACTAAAGTTAATGTTTTATAGAAACTAGAGAAAAATCTACCATCATGAAACAAATTTAAAAAAAAAAAATTTCATACAAGTAATTAAAAAAAAATTAATTTGTGAAATAACTGAAAACTTGATAAAACACAATCTTCCTCATCCCATTTACTTTCCACTAAACTTTCATTTGGTGTTGTACTTAGCTAAGCTACAAGTAAAATCTTCCATTCTGTGTGATGAAAAAAAAATTAAAACATTCCATTCAGAATGAACATTCAAGAAAAAATGCAGCAAAATGGTTAAAATTTTATTTTAATAAATAAAAATGATTCTCAATAATTACATGTGTGCATTGTCCCTTCAGGGCGTTGATGATCATGGCTCTCCACAATTTCCTGTCCTTTGTAGTGTAGCTCTTAATAAATTTTATCTTTTTGCTATCTCTCCTAAATCTTGATCCACCATCCATTTATTCTTTCTCTAGTTAGGTTATTCATTATTTTCCTCTATCACTATTGACTTCAATCTGTCCTGATAAAATTTTATGCTCTTCTATGAACAAAAAAAAAAAGAAAAAGACAGATGGTAGGTATATGTGTAACAGCATCTACTAAAACCTGGAATATGAAACTGGAGCCACTTAATAATGCAATAAAAGGCTTAAAATATTTCTCAATATTAAATTTCAAATGTTAAAATTACTTCTCAATAATAATCATCATCATTTATTATTATTATTAGTTTATCAATACTATACAAAATTAATTGTAAAATTTAATTTTACAATTGCTTTGTTTATTTTTTCTACATGAGTAATCTAGAATTTTTATCTATATAATTAAATCATGTGTGAAAGAATTTTGCCAATTAGGTCATTAAAATGAAAAATATCCAAGGAAAACTAATATGAAACAAAGGAAATAAAAGCAATGTATTAACAGCCTGATATTTCCTACTTCTTCATGAGATAACCCATTGTTATGGTAACATGAAGCATATTCTTTCTGACATTGAGAAATGCCTTCTTTTACCATAGCAACATTATTTATCTCATTAATAAGTAGAAGTTCAGTTGCATGATTGATAAGTATATCTAGTCATTGTATTTTATATTATTGTTACTGTTATTTTAAAACAACTTTTTTTCTTTATGTGATTAAAATAATTGCATTGTAAAATGAAACCATCAATAAAATAAAACTGGAAAATCAATAAAAAAATAGAAGCCAGCTAAAACTCAGAAAAACCATCAAGATGTTTTCTCTCACAAAACTCTTTTTCCTCCATTCCTTCTTTTTAATTACACTAAATTTTCAAATATCTAATTATGGCAGTATTATTAGCTCTTCTACAGATTATATCTTTCAGCCGTATATAAAGACCAATGTATTATAGATTGGATTAGTTCTCCTCATGACTTTGTACTAAGCTGAGTTTAGTAAATATCTTTAAGCCTATTTAGATTTTAAGACTTTACTTAATGAAATAAATCTTAGCTAAAGATTTATATGGAAATCTCCACAAAGTCAATCACTTATTGTTAAAAGGACCTGCTTTATGATGGAGAGAACTGCATATTTTCTACTGATACCAAATATTTGAATTTCTATTTAGGCAAGCAATCCACACTTTGTATAATACTGTCCTCCTAATCCATATTTGGCATTGTCACAAATCAACCCAATAAGGGAGATCAACAGAAAGTTAAAAAATGCACTACAAAATGCACTACAAAACATACCCAAGTGCTGACTGTGGGAGCAACCATTTTCTAGTCATGCATTGCATCAGAGTAAAACTATGGAAACTAAAGACCAAATCAATGCCTAAACTGCAATATGACAGATAAGGAGCCAAGTTACAAAGAAAACAAGACAAGAAAGGAACAAGTGGATGACAGAGGAAATTCTAGAAATGATTAAAAAACGACAACAAACAATACCAAGGAATAGAAAAGAGCAACAATAAACACAGAAATTAAAAACATAAGGGGAAAACTACTATGGGCTGCAGGGTAGAGGAAGTTTTGGAGAGCCATGATCATCCATGTCTTGAAGGAATGTAGCACATAGAAAAGAAAGGAAGACATGTTCTTGGACTTCAATTTTGTGAATATTTATACATTACTATGAACCTAAACTATTTGTAAAAATGAAATTTTTTTTTTCATCTCTTCTATATATGGCATCCCTTCAAGACATGGGCGATCATGGCTCTCCAAAACTTGCTATTATCCCTTGTGGCCTTTAACAGTTTTACTCCCTTTGCTTAGCCCCCCCCGCCCCATTCCACCATCCATTCACACAAGCTCATCAGGTAGGTGTCCCACTGCCTACCCCCATCTCTCTTGCCCTTTACATGTCCCATGAGGGTTAAATTTTTCAAGTGCTCCTTCTTCATTCTTTGTTATATACCATGTCCCCTCAGGATGTAGGTGATCATGGCTCTCCACAACTTCCTGTCACTTGCAGCTCTTAATAATTTTGTCTTTATTGTTATAAGCCCTTTCAACCATCCATTTACTCAAACTCACTTTGTTTCTAACAAAATTTTCATATTTCTCAGTGCTTTGCTCAGCTTTTGGAATGCATCTTTCACTCGTCCAATGCATGTTCAAATTTCAGTGTTGCATTTTCCATCCTTCCACTGTTTCACATTGTTTTACTGTTGAAACAGCTAGATATGTAAATTCTATTCTAATAGTTTCTTCTCTCACACTTAACACCTAGAATTTCAAAAATGTAATGTCAATAATCATCTTCTGCCTTCCTGAACCCTGTTCTTTTATTGTCCTTTCTTACTGAAGAGTTCTAATTCTTTCTCACTCCCAGTAACTGCTGGTATCTTACAGACATTATCAACTTGTTTGGGGTGAAATGATTAAAAAAAAAAAAAAAATACTTAAACATTCTTTGAAAAAAATTTTTTTCTAGATGACCACCCCCACAACTCTTATCTTAAATGAGAATAAATGGAAATGTTAAAAATAAGTGAATATTATTTTTGGAAATATAAACACCAAATAACAATATATGAGAGAGTTAAAAAAAAAAAACAAAACAAAAAAACCAATAGATTCAGCTTTTATCAGAAAGTAATGACAATTTAATTTTTTTTAAAAATTAATATTACCATTAATATCTTTCATTCAATAATTGGTTAGTTGGTTGGTTGGCCCTCTAACACTAGTGTCTTTAACTTTCCATATTGAAGTGTTATCCTTAATTATATCACAGTGGACAAAGGGCTTACTTGACAGCACCCATCTCCTTTCAATCATGTTGTACTGGATAACATGTTTTGCCCCATAATCCTGAGGTTATTGGAGTGCTATACCCAACTGCCATGACATCTCAGAGGAAAAAGGAAGTTATTTGGCTTGATACATTTCCTATCAAAGTATCATGTAACAAGTATATAGTATTTTTCTCTGGATTACATAGAATTCCTGACCTGATTAAGTTCTCTTCTTTGTTAGTCAACATGGAATCAGAGTATTAAGATCCTTATTTTAAAAAATATATGGTTATGGGACAGAAAAATGGATTCATGCATTTTGAAGAGGCATTAATTAGTGCAAAGAAACCTTAGTTAAAATTTAAACTGTTTACCAATTTTAATTTTCATGTGGACAATGACACATTCCACTTTGAGTACACAATAGCAGATGTTCATATTGTAGCAATATCAAAATTTCAGCAAGTTATTAGTAATTTACTTTTTTTTTTCTTGGTTTTTAGCATCTCACTTTTGTGTGTTTACGACATCACATCTCTTTCCTACCAAATTGCACTTCTCTCTTAATTGCTTCTCTTTAATTAACAGCACAGGCAATTTTTCTGTGATAATGTTGTTTGGTTATTAATCATTCTACACTCAGTCCTCAGAGATACTCACATCAAAATGAGCTCCACTAACATCTTTTCTTTTTTTTTTTTTTAAACTGTCTCCAATGAATAGTCTGCTTTTAAACAGGGTTTCATGAACAGAGTGGGTTTACGACTTGGCTAATCAAAAAGGGCCCTTTCCACACTGTTAAGTACATTTTATTGTTAAAATGCAAATAAACATCAGCGTCTTTATTTATTTTTTTCATAAATTTATGACTTTAAAAACGGAATAGAAAAATTCTTGAGAGGCAAATGGCTAAAGGCAAAACTTGATAAAAATGTCAACATTTTTATCTCACCCAGATTCCAGTGGGTTCTGTATGATGAAATCACTTTCTATTTTCATTTTTAAATGACACACTTGAGTGATCGATAAAAAAAAAAAAAAAAAAAAAAACATATACAATCAGGAAGAAAAGAGAAAGAGAGGTGAGAAGTGGAGAAAGCAGAAAAGTAAGTAAAGATGAGAGAGAAAAGAGAACAGAGATCAGAAGGGAGAGACAAATGAGAAGAGATGAAAGAGACAAGCAGACGAGAGAGAAACACAAATAGAGGAGAGAGGAAAAGCAGAAGAAAGAAAAATATAAAACAAATGTCAGTAGATTGCAAAAGATAAAGCAATTTTTTTAAAATTTGTATGAATTGACCATTACAAATATTAGTTTTCTATTTTTATTGATTTTAATCACAATTTCTTTTTGTTGATCCATTCTTTAAAAACTAAAAATTTACAATAAAGCATCATATTTATAATAGGTAAAATGCTTCTTCTCAGCATCTCAAACATGATAATCATAATATTACTTACCCAACATCAGTGACAAAAACCTATAAGAGAAAAGCTTTTATCATGAAAGCTTTAGTAACTTAATTGATGCTGGCATCATCTGTGAAAAAACAAGCTCCTAAGTCACAAAATTTCAGTTTTGTCTAATTGCTTCTTTATTTTGAATTGCTGCTGTTCAACAGTAAAAAATTACATCAGAAGAAAATATTTGTAAAATTAAAAAATATTTTATCTCAGGATCTTAAGAACTAAAGTATGAGAAGAACTTACTTCAAAAATTCATTAGAAAAATTTTAATTCTTAAAAACAAAAAATATACAAATATCTAGCAAAAAAAAAAAAATAAATTTAATTCTAAAATTTAATGGGAAATGAAATAAAATTTTATTAAATTTAAAAAGCAAACAAACAAAACTTAAGATTAATCGTAACATAAATTCCAATGTAAATAAAAAAAGTTGATGTCGCTTTAGTCTATTGAGTTATCAATAGTTTAGGTGATAGTACTGTCAAAAAGTCAATATAAATGATTTTATTATATGTTAAATAATGAGTTTATAATATCTGAGTATTTTAGGCTTAAATCCCAATATATATATTTTCATTTTTTGTTTCTGCTATCTTTTGCAAAAATTAACTTTTCAGTATTTGTGTTTGTTTAGTTATCTATTTCGTAATTTGTCTTTCTTTCTAGTGTTCTTGTTTATCTAACATTACATGTATTTAAAAATGTTAATTTTTTTTTTTTGAGCTTCTAAAATATGTAATGTATATAAATGTTTATATATGTACATTATATATTTTCCTGAGGTTGTCATAGCTGGGAGTGATAGTAGAGACAAGCTCCCACTGTCTATAAAATGCTCGACACTCTACCTACCCCCAAAAAAGATTTTAACATCATGGTAGACTTGATGTTGAAGCCACAATCTCTTCCTTTCTCTGTACCATGTCCCTTCAGGATATGGACAATCATGGCTTTCAACAACATCCTGTCTTTTGTTGTTCTAAGTAATACTTGCTCCTTTAGGACCCTTCTTTGTTTTTGTGCTACTTATTTCACAATCCATTTGCTCAAACTTATCAAGTAGGTTTCTTGTTGCTTTTCTCTGCTTCTCTCGCCTTCAGTATTAAATTATCCAAACCTTCTTTTCTCATTATGCATGCCATAAATTTTTCAGCTATCTCTTTCTGATTGTTAGCAGTGGTTTCCTTGTCATTCCTAATCTTTTTTAAAATTTCATTTTTCACATAATTTGTCCACAGAATTATCAACATTCATCTATAGAACATCTGTCACCAAGTCTTTTCTTCATTGATAAAGAAATTAGCTCATATTCACTCCTATATTAAGAGATTAGACATTATACAGCAATCCAACACTATTCTTTCTTAGAAAATTTCTCAAACACTTAATACTTGTTTTAGTTTCTGAAAAGCATCTTTCATGATTTCTATATACCTTTGAATCTCTTAGTTTCTTCTGCTTCTTACTATACTATCCAGATTGTTAAATTTCAACATCTGCTTGATTTTGACATCCCCAATATATAATACACATGTTGGGTTCTCCTTTTTACTGACAACTGCATTTTACCTATTTATAGTTAATAGT
The DNA here is from genome assembly GCA_903632075.3 of Acanthosepion pharaonis. NCBI lineage: Eukaryota > Metazoa > Mollusca > Cephalopoda > Sepiida > Sepiidae > Acanthosepion > Acanthosepion pharaonis. The sequence goes on from CAHIKZ030001490.1 coordinate 348,502, forward strand.
CTACTTGATTTCCTCAACTACTTTGTTGAAAAACTTTTAGTTTTCTTACTGAATCTGCTGTTAACAGTGTCATCTATGTAGCATGTTGTTAAGGCAGCATCCAACAATAATGAGGACTGGAAAAATGTTCTCTTAAAAATCATTTCATTGTACAGATTGAATAAATCTGGTAAAAAACGTTTATCCTTGCCATAGTCCTCTTTATATTTTTGTTTATTCAACTCATTCTCTATCTAAGCTGCTTGTTCCCAATACATATTATGTATTATTACATATAGAACATATTTTCCTAATATTTCTTCATGCCATATTTTATCAAATGCCTTTTGAGTAATCTAGACTACTTTCCATACTTTTGTTATTCACTCTGATTGAAATCTGATTAGGAAGATTGCTTTTCTTGTTCCAGTGTTTTGAATAAAGTCATATTGTTCTTCCTCTATTTCCAGTCTATTTCTGCTCCAAGCTTTATTCATTAGAATCTTAAATTATTCACTGTGTTATGTGGTTCATCAAGCCATGAAGTTCACAATCATTCACACTTGGTTTCTTTGGCAGCACTATGAAGACTGATTTGAGCTTCTCTGGTATTTTGCTGTCCAGTTATCTATTTCATTTAACACTTCAGTAACCTTATCAGTCTCATAATCACCCAATGCTGTCAGCATCTCTATAACAAATCTTTTTTTTTTTTGTAGCAAATGCTGAATTAACCTAGGCCTTTATTTGTTTATATGTATTGTAGGTTTTCCTTTTTTTCCCTATTGTTGTTATGGAAGAAATTTTCCTATATATTCATTCTACTCTTTCCAATCTACCTATTCCACTTATGTAATACTTTTTCTTTTCTTTCCCATGGTCACATATTCTGATTTTATACAGACTACCAAAGAACAATGTTTCTGTCCTGCAATTTCTCTTTTGTGTAAAAATGCTTCCATTTTTATTCTTAAGGTTTTTGTTATAACCTAGAAAGGGCTACTGAATGATGTATAACCAAAACGGAGCTTGGAAATGGAATTGTAATCTTTATAACATCAACAAAATACAATACTTGCTAGTGATGTGAAGTAGGTAAACCACTACTAGTGGTGGATTACTTAGACAGCATATTACCCCCACTTTCAATAGTGTCCAATGTATTTATGAGGATTGGGAAATACCCATTAGTGTTCATAGGTATGGTACATAACAGTTTTCAATCTGTACATTTTTTATTAAGCCATTCCTCTTTCTTGCTAGCACGTATTTTGTTGAACTTCATATTCTGTGCCTTTTCTTAGCATTATCTGCTATCTCTTTCATTAGGCTAAGAATTTCAGCTGTTATTCACTTCTTTTTCTTGTCTTTCTCTCCTTGGAAGAACTTCTGTTGTCACTCATGCTTCTCTTAAGATAGGTAACAGACTTTGAGTGGAACTATCTCAAAGCTTTACAGTTGTTCTTAACTGCATATGTTTGGTTGCAAATGGAGTTCATGTGGAGTTTGTCATATTGAAGTTTAATCATTGCTTTGGCTTTATTTTTTGTAATTTTACTCTTAATTTGCATATAAATGGAGAGCTGATGATACCTGAAGTTTGTGTCTATTTACATTTTTTGCATACATGATTGTTTCTAAATTGTTTGTTGATGGTGACCTTATGTATCTTGGAAGGGACAATGGAATGGTTTCCCATTGCCTTCCACACAGTGATTTTATCAAGACACTACCTCTAGTTAGCTGACCACAGACTCTTGGAGTTCATCCACCCTTTAAGTCTTATTTTTCTTCCTACTGGATTGGTAACCACCTTCCTTCAAATTGAAATAAGGGAACAGTTTAGTCACTGACGATCCAATAAAAAATTTATAAACGATATCATTTTTTTTAACAAGATAATACTCTAAGCTGAAATAGAATATCTCTCCAAAATCAGTTTCACCTGTACCACCAGAAGTAAAATAGGAATTTGCTGCAGAGTTAAGTAAGCGGAACAGTTTGCCTAAAACTGTGCACCACGTCACATAACTCTATGACTACCATGAATATTTCTTCTGAAAATTCATGCTTGATGAATTGATTTAACCAGTTTGACAGAAATAATAATGAAATTTGGTTTGAATATATGAGCACTATATCTTATATTTTCAACTACTATATTTAATTATAAAGTAATGTTTTTAAAAAGTGCCATATATACTCAAGTATAGTGGGAGTTTTTTATGATCAGTTTAAACACAAAAAATAGAGGGTCACACTATATACAGGTAATGTTTTTGAATAGGTTATAAATCAAGCATTTTTGGTGGTCAGTTGCACTATACACAGGTAAATTTTTCTGGAGGGGTTAAAATTCATGCAAAAAAATTCCAGGGGTTACACCATACATGAAGTCAACTTATACGCAAATATTGACAGTAATCTCTTAGGATTGTTGGCATCAGCTCAACTATGAATTGTGAACTAAAAATCAAGTAGACACACATGCCAGTACATCACAATTTACAATCAGTCAAATTCTAATGTGGCCATGTGAGGGATTGCTTGTTTTTCACCCTACACTTCCTTTCCCACAGATGCAATATTGCAAGCCTATCACTGTGATTGCTATTTCCATGGCAAATTTTTAAACGCCATTCTTAAGTTCCACAAATTCAGACCTTTAGAGCAAAGACCTACTATGTTATCCACAGGGTTGAATCACCTATATTCCTTTCATATTCCATTTGTAAGAAGGAAGTTCCAGTCAGATAGCTTCTTCCCAAGAAGCATGACTTTATGGATGCTTCCCCAAACACTACAATTTTTACCTCTTCAAGTCTAGGGTCAATCATTATTTATACTCTCTGTCCTCATGATCTTCACTTCCTCTTCTTACATCTCATTCAAACTTCTGCCTTGTGTGGCTCTTGCGCCTTGTATTGGATGAACTGTTTTTTTTTATCATTTCATGCCAAGCAAGGTGATAATGCCACTAAGACACAAGGGGTTCATGGAGTGAAAGAGAATGGAAAGATTTTAACGGGGAGAAAGGACAATAGAACAGGATTCAGGAAGACAGAAAATAGTGATTGATATTGCATTTAAGTTTTTGAAGAACATAGCAGGAAAGACAGAAACTGGAAGAGAAGTGCAAGAAAAGAAACTATTAGAACAGAATTTATAATTACAACTAGTAATTTCAACAATAAAACAATGAGGCCTAGTTGGCAAAAAAAAACTTTATCAATGAGAACAGAAGACCAAGAGACAAAGCTGAAAAACTGCATAGAACAAATATTGAGGAAACAGTTGACTTTTATGAGATAAATGGGAAAATCCAATAGGAAATAGCTTTTTAAAAAAGTGTTACAAACCTGGACTAAAATACATAAATGTATAAAATATACTGCCTTGAACCATAGACTAATTAGCTTGATTGGTAGAAGTAAATGTATAAGTATCTCATAAGAAATAGTAAAACAGTGCTAAGATATGAACTGCATGAACAGTTATAAGAAAAAACAAATAAAGTTGATAAAAGATTTTCTAAATGTAGAGCAAAAACAATATATAAACCAAAAACTGCTCTCAACTTTATAACATTTCTTTTTTAATTAACCATACGTACAGCCATATTAGCTGGCCTGTATGCAAATAATATATTTTTTACTATAGGTTATTGCATCCATTGTAAAGTGATACAAATGTTATCTTACAAACCATTTACTTAGATAATCAGTAGAAACCTCAATGAATTTGTTTTTTTAATCATTTCACCCCAAGCAAGGCAATAAAGCAACTAAAATACAAGGGGTTACCAAATGTGACAGAATCTGTAAAAAAAATTTTATGAAGGAAAGAGAACAATAAAAAAAAAGAAATTAAGACAGAAGATAATTTTTGAAGATCAAAGTTGACTGGAAAGCAAGAAGTCAGAAGGTGAGAGAAGAAACTGTTAGCGTAGAACTTATGGTTACATCTAGCTATTTCAACTGGAAAACGAGGAGATCTTGTTGCCAAGCTAGTAGTGTGCTTAAATTCATAAAGTCTACATACCATCGAGGAAAGTAATATTTATTTTGCTTTAATAAAAAAAATAGTGACACAAGGCCAAAAAACAGGGATAGAGGAAGGCTGATCTTCAATCTGTCTTATCTTAAACTTAGCTTGCCACAATTACTGGCCTAAACATACCACAGTATTCCTTACACCAAGACAACACATTCTTACTTACCATTCTTACTACAGCCACCATAATATCTGAAAGTCTATGTAGTCCTAACTAGTCTCCATATGTACAATTTGTCAAAGGGGGGAATAAAAATAACAACATTTAAAAATGAAACCCCAATGAATATTAACAGTGAATACAAGTTATTTACATAGAGGAAAGTTCATCAGAACAATTACCATGAAAATATTTATAGAAAAGGCACAAAGAAGCCATGTTACAGTGATAGGAAAGTGACTAAAGCTGTGAAGAATCTCTAAATAGATAGCAGACCAGATGTAGTAGCAATATTCAATGCATCAATGAATGGTAGATTTATTATTGTGCAAATTCTAACAAAAAAATTGTCTAGCACAACACAGTAAACCAACTTTCCTAGCAGCAGGCCTAGCAATTGATTCAATATAAAATCTTTCCACTTCATGTTAGCAGGTTATACCATTGTAGACTTGTATCAGAATGTGACATATTTTATTTTCATTCTTTTGTCACCAAATGTAATAAACTTGTTCTCTCTGTGGATTGTACATGACATGTTTGCCTGTGAACATCTGTGCATCCATTTGATATGGAACAACCATAACTTCTGATTACTTGAACTTTAACACCTGTCTTTCACTATATGTCACTCATAATGAATTCAGTTTGATTCTTCAAATCAAGCTCTACTTCTGACATCATTCATCTACTAACCATTTATACCCTCACCTGAACACAAGTGGTAAGAGGAAACTATCCAGAAAGTATCTAACCATTTTGAATAACTTGACTGCCCACTCATCACATAAAGTGCAGGATTTTGGGCAAAATGTTTCATCACCCAAGTATGTTAGACACCTGCTCTACAGTCCAAATTTAGCTCCTGTGAATGCTGATTTTTCCTAAACCTAAAAATTATCATTGACAGGGAAGATATTTCAAAATGTCAATGAGGTAAAAGAGACAGTGACAACACAGCTAATGGTAATTTCTAAAAAAGACTTTGCAGACTATTTTGAAAGGTGGAGGCAATACTGGAATAAGTGCTTGAAGTCCCAAGAGAACTAAGGTGCCACTGCCTTAGGTAGGTAACTTTTGCTTTAATATTAAATGGCTGGATCATTTTTCAATAGGTGGTGTGTGTGAAGGCTAGGGTATTTGTCACTTGAGTTAGTGTCCAGTGTTCTAGCCAAGATAAACACCTGTATTTCAAACATTAATTTTTAAGCAAGGTCTCTCCACTTGTAGGACTAGTGTAACACAACCTTCCTTCTTGCTATGCATCTTTGTGCTAAGCTTACTAAAGTTATACAACACAAACTCATATTATCTAGATAGGATCTATATAATAGTAATGGTAATATTAGCCATTTCTTTATAAGAAAACAATTGACAGTCATTGACTGAACAGATAGTGTTGCTTTCAGTTTAAAGTTATAAAATCTTTTTTACTGTGAATATATGATAAAAACATTGACCTTATATTTTTTAAATAAAGGTGAAATATTGTTGCCATGAACTGCTATGTACTAGTAATGGTAATATCAGCCATTTCCTTATAAGGAAATATTCAGCTTTCACTGACTGAACAGAACTACTTTCAGTTGAAATTTATAAGATCTTTCTATTAAAACAATTTTTCATGAAAATAGGTTTCTTAAGTACAGTAACTGTTATCACTCTTTCCAGTACTGATGAAGGCTTCCTTCCTAAACTTATTTGAAGTAGAATAAAACATCAACATTTTCCTTATTTTCTCTTAGAGTTGCATTTGATATCCATTTTAGTTGTTGTTGCCACTGAAAGTCTTCAAGTGATGTCATTTCTATTATATTGTACAGTTCTTTGCCATTCTATAGTGCCAGTCCACAAGGTTTGAATAAGGATAATCTTCATTAAGACGTACAGTTTTCATTCACTCAAGGTCATCTTAACCATTGATCTGAGCTTAGCTCATTTTGTAAAAAGACTAAATGGAGGAAAATAGGGGTAGGAAAACTATGTTACATCAGTGTTCTAAATGAAGAGAGCTTAACTGACTCAAAAATCAAGATTTGAAATCCTAGCTTTTATCTGGATTTGAACACAAAGCCATGAATCCAGCCAAGAAATATGCAACTGTTTCAACCAGAAGGCAACGTTCCTTAAATACCTGTTGAGATTTGAACTTAAAACACAAAACCAGTTGAAGGGTAAAAAATTTTACACATTGTACCAAATGAAAAGAACCTGGCAAACTAGAAAAAAAGCATTTGAAATCCTGGCTTTTACTTGGTCTTGAAAACTAAACCTCTGGCAACAGTATTAGATATAAAATTATCTCAACCAAGTAAGTGTGTGGCTCAGTTTATAGTTAAATATGCTGCAGTACCAATTGGTAATTCATGTATGTTGCTATTATGCAATGTAAGTACCAGATACCAGCTTTTGCTTGAGACTTACATGCAAAACAATCGAGACACAGTTACCTGTTCCATTATTTTAAACTTATAACCTCAGCAACCTCCATTCTTTCATTTGTATATATCTACCCAATACTCATTCTTCATCATAAATAATATAAAGTCTGACTGAAGATACTGAATGAAGCAGAAAAACATTTGCACCATAGAGAACTTTTTCAACTTAATTTACTCTCTCTTCCTGACAATAGCACAAACTTCATTGATTTGTCCCATATCCAACAGTCATAATCAGGCTTCCTATACATACAGTGCTTTTTTGCCCAAAGTCTTGTTCAGTTCAGTGGGTTTTTTTTTCTTATTTTGTGAGGAAGAATCAACAACACAAAGAAAAACTCATAAAAACCACAGGCCTCCCAGGTATGACATAATTGGAATTGGTCAAACAAATGCAAAATGAATCATACATGACAAACTCCTGGGTGTTGACTCCACTGGAAGAATAGACACTGCAAACAACTATTATGCGTAAGTCGTTCAAAAAGTTTTCTTTCAATGTGGTCAACAACTTCCATATCACAGAGGATAACTCTTCTTGCTAATATAGTTTACTGATCTTTACTTGTATGCATCTAGCAAACACTGACAGCTTTTAAAGAATTCTTGACATAGAGACCTTATTAATTTCTCAAGTTAAGAGACAAAATTGTGGTTGGTCAGAAAAGAAAGGTCAGATGTACATAGTTACTAAAATGGCAGTCATTGTCAACAGACACCAATTCATCTTTCAAAGAAGTCTGATCTTAAACTTGGAAATAGAATGACAATTTGATCTTATCTGATATTTTCTTCTTGGGTGTAATCAAATTCTCATTTTACCACATTACACATTGATAAAGACTCAAACTAAAATTATAGATCAACCAATCTTTAATGTTAAGCACAATGATTGGACATGACTAATGCTGGTGTATGTATATATATATATATATATATATATATATATATATATGAGAAAAATATAATTTTAAGGTATGCTATATTTATCAGTAAAAGTGCTCAATATCAGGGATAGAGCATATGTAAATATAAAAATGAACACTGAGGTCAACACCTAGTGGTGACAGGGTTTTATGCTTGAACACAATCTTCAGGCCATGTGTATTGTGTGGTGGTTGGACTATTTAATTATGATGGTCAATTATGGGTAGCAAGGTCAGATACTTTATCTTTTTGTTATCTCTTCTAAACATTGTTCTGCCATCCATTTACTCGAGTTTGCTAAGAAGATTAAGCATAGTTTTTCTGTCTCTCTTGCCTTCAATATGTCCTGTGAGTTAAAAATTTTACAAAATGAATGCTAATCTCAAAAATTATTCCCCATCTTGTTTTTTTTTGTGGGGAATTGCAAGTGAACCAATATATTTAAGCAATGCTTACTTTTTCAAGATTTGCTTCATTTCAGTTTGTCAAAAATCAACAGTTGGCTTTCAAGTGAAATTTCACCATGTTGAAAATGCAAATATCACTTATACACTTGTGTTTTGTTTTTTTCTTGTTGATTTTTTTAATGCCTAAAGCTTCTTTCTTAAAAGCTTCTTGAAGCATGACAACAGTTTCAGCAACAGTTTTTCCCAGAAGGAAACAAAAACTTCATATGCACTCTCTTTTTTTGTTTTTATCAGCTATCTTGTGTGTGGGTGGGGTAGGGAGGATGCATGCTAGCAAACAGCAAGAAAAAAAAAAGTCACATGAAAAACATCACTTAATCTAGAACTATGCAATATGGCAGACTAGTGTGGAACAGTGCCAACTTATGAAATTTACTGGTATATCGATTGATTGATCAATTTGTTTTTTTATCGCTTATCAACCCAATGCAGGTTATTGAAAAGCCAGAAAATATTTTTTTAGATTACAAGAATTTTTTAGAGATAACAATGCTTTACAATTCCTATTATTTAATAAAAAGCTGGAGGTGGAAGAGGTGGATTTATACCTTTCCCAATGGTATTTGCTCATCGGTTATTATAACGAATCCAACTGGAATTGGATCTTAGCCCTCCAATTTCCGATTCTGAGCTGCTATCCACCACACCACCTGCATATCCAAGCTGATATTCCCAAGCAGTACCTATCTAGGTACTGACCAGGCTCAACATTGCTTAACTTTAGTGATCAGATGAGAACTGGTGTTTCAACATGATAGGGCCATAAGCCTTTTCCAGGTAAAATGTGAAACTATGTTTAATTCACATGCCTTTTATGGAGGTACTCCCTTTTATATTGATAGAATATTGGTTATTTTATATTAGTCTCTAAAGAGTCAGGATGTTAAGTGAATTTATATTAAAAAAAAAATGCTGTTTATATAAAAGAAAGGAACAATATGAAAAACCTGTTTTATTTTGCCTGAAGAAATCAATGGGCCATTGTTGATTCATGAATAGATTCCTTCATCATACAAACAGTACATATAACAGTTTAACCAAATTAACAAAATAATACAGAGGGTTATTTGACTTATGACAGAGTTTCGTTCCTACAATATGTCATAATGTGATTTTCCATGTAAGTTGGAACACACCTGTAATTTCACTTCCATGGTAATGTCTTTCCTCTTCTCTGAAACACTGCCATCAGAAGAAGTTACACTATGCTTGGGAGCAATAATGAAGGGTACTAAGTTTCCAAAACACAACACAAATGAAAGAGAATGCACAACAATCCAGTATGGTGTACAACTAGGAAAGAGACTGCAATGTAGCAACAAATCATAACCCAGAGCTTTACTATAATAATAAAAAACTTTTTTCCCCCAATCTTTACAAATTTCAGGTAAGATTTTTTTTCAAAATTATCTACACTTACTATAAAGGTTGATTAATATTCCTACAGAATTGAAAATAAACCAAAGCCTAAAAGAAACTATTATACCCTATTAAACCCACATACCTTAAGAGGTATGTGAATAAAAGTAAAGAAACATCATCAGTTCTAATACAAGTAAATTCTTCTATCATGTAGGTTTGAGTATTTATTTAACGTCATTTAACATAAAATTATTTACTGCAAGCTTTAAAAAAGTAAAAATAAGTAACTAAGGAATGTCAGTCAAACTTTAAATATTTGAGCCTTCTAAATATGGCAGACTTAAGCAGGTGGGTGACAGAACATGGTCTGGGTGAGGAAGCAGAGGGAAGGAACTTGTTGAGAGCTGCAAGGGATGGTGGAGAGCCATGATCACCTACGTCTTGAAAGGACATGGCACATAAAAAGAAAAGAAATATAAAGGGGAGGTATTGTTTAAGTAACAAGTTTTCAGCACCAATTTTTTTTTTCTTTGTCAAGAAATAGAAAAATAAAAGCATCCATTCATAACTCAACCCATTTTTCAGCTTTTATGTCTAATCTCATTTTTTTAACAGTGAGAATTACTAAATGGTTCTTATCAAGTATTTTTTTTTTCCTGGCAATGAACAGTACACTTTATCCTAAATTATGTCATGTCTGCCTCAGTTACTGGATAGATCATATCAGTTGATCATTTTGGGATTATTATCAATATGAAATCATTTTGAAAGCACTTAATATATTTGACATAGCAATCTTTATTCCAGTATTCAAACCAAAAAATACAGTGATATGAATAAAATACAATGATCAATATAAGTATTAGAACTTCATATTTCTGTCAGTGATATTTGCACCAATTCCTGACCACTAACAATCCCTTTCTTTCAAATATTCAATGTATTTCTATAGTGAAATCATTAGTAATGAATTTACATTGTACATATAATAGCATTATATGTAATGATTGCATTAATTACTGAACAGTGACAATACTTGTTATTTTCGATGCAAAACACATACACTGAATGCCAAAACATGCTAAAACAAATTTTATGTAAAAAGTTCTGTGCTTCAAATTGATTTTACCCTTACTACTAAAAATATTGTACAAAAATAGTCAAGTGAGGAAAAATGCATATGAAAGAATTGAAAGATCTGCTATAAATAGCATTATTGTTTAAGAAGGAACAGTTTGAGTGAGAATGTCTTCTCAATAATCTTGCTAACCCCAACACTGAACAATTTTAATCTTTCTAGAAATCTCCAGTCTCTTTAATTTCACCCTCATCTTCTATAGTGTCTTTGTTCTTAATGGTAGGTTCTTTGTTTTATTTTGAACTTTGCCTTGTCTGTTGGAAAAGTCACATTCAAATCCGTTTCTTATTCTGCTTGTTTGTATGTGCAACCATTATGTTTTTCTACCTAGGAGGATCTGCATAGGCTTACAGTCATCATGATCAAACATCAGTTCCCATTTGATCACCAAAGTTAAGCAACATTGAGCCTGATCAATACCTAAATGAGTGACTGCTTGGTAATAATAGGTGCTGTAAGCTTGGCTATATTGGTGGTATAATGGATAATGACTTGGAATTGTTAATCGGTGAGCCAAGTTCTAATTCCAGTTGGGTTCATTATATTCATTTATATGCATAAACATTTGTGCAAGGTATGAATACACCTCTCCTCCCCTCAGTTATAGGTTAATTAATAAGTCTTGTATCACTAAACCATCATTATCCCCTAAAAAAATTCTTACACTCTAAAAATGCTTTCTGGCTTTAAAAGGTTGGTAAGCCATAAAAAATAAATTAATTGAACAAAAAAATTATCAGAGTGTAGTATTTAACCAATACCTGACTCTTCTGGGCTGGAATTGGTTACATGATCTAACAAAGAAATCTACATAAAATTAAGCAGGAGAGATTTGGGAAGTGAGAAAGAGGCAAGGGAAGGAGAAAAGAGAAGAGGGAGGTTAAGAGAAAACATAAGAAGTTAAAAAAGCTAGAGAATTATGAAAAGATCAGGTGAAAGGAAAACACACACACACACACATATATATATATATATATATATATATATATATATATATATATATATATATATATATATATACACACACACACACAAGTGAACATTGAGGTCAATGCCAAGTGACAAAAGTATTTCATGCTTGTGCACAATCTTCAGACATAGCCTAAAGATAGCATTCAAGCATGAAACAGACTGTCACTTCCTGGTGTTGACCTCAGTGTCCACTTTTATATTTGCATATGCTCTATCACTGATATTGAGCACTTTTACCCATAAATATAGCATACCTTATAACTATATTTTTATCATATATATGTGGGAGAAGGAGAGTGTGACAAAAGAATGATATACAGAGACAGGTTTACTGGTTGGATATCAAATGATAATAAACAAAAGATGAAAGGCAGATAGGAATGGAAAGACATAAGATGACAGTCAGTTATGTGCCATGCAAGATACATGCAATCATGTATCTTTTTGATACATGACTGACAAAACAGATTTTTTCCCGCAATAGGTTGCCATTTCTTTCTGTGGTAGACCAGTTGCCATCCAAGGCTATAGAACTCAGTCTGTCCTGCTATTTACCCATAGCTGGGAGGAGAAGAAGAGGATTCATACCTTTCCCAAGGGTATTAGCACATAAGTGAATGTAATGGATTCGACTGGAATTTGAACTCAGCTCTCCAATTCCTTGATCCAAGCTGGTATCCATTACTCCACTGTGCCCCCATAAGATGACAACACATTAAAATTCTTTCAACACTCATGGAATTTGAATAGATTCAGCTAATTGTTATAGCATTTTTTTTTTATTTTCTTCTAATTACTTTTAATTACGATTATCATTCTGATGAGATTTATTTCTTCATTCGATACTGAAGTATTCTAGAAGCAATGTTTAATGTATGTTCAACTTCAGTAACATGTTAAAGAATGGACCAAGAAATAGAGGAAAAGATATCAGAAAAAATATTTACATTTGTTTTATACAATGTTGGTACTGATAGTAGAGTTGATAGATATAAGACATATTCAATTCTTAGATTGGCTGTTTTGGAAGAAAAGAGAGAAAAAAAATGTTGTTAAAAGAAATTGCTTATGAAAAAAAATTTGAAAAGAAGTTTATATGAAATTTATAAAGATAATGGTAAAGATGATTTCTTGAACAAAGAAAAATTTGCATAATGGAGACAAGAACAGATGATTATGGTGTTAAAATTTGATCTCAAATTGTCCATCCGATGACAAAAGTTTTCAACTTCAGTTCATCATGATATTTTACCTTGTGACACCTTATCTATTATAATTATGGTATGGTTACTCCATTATTAAGTCAGTTTTATTGATTTTTTTAGTGGGTGGGAGTATCATCAATAATAAAACTGATTCACTGGATTGAGAGAAAGCCGTAATTTATAGTGCTTCTCTTTTTGATAGTGAAGGACAAGGATTTCAAGAGGGTGAATTCAGTCAACCTGAGAGAGAGGGTGGAAGAATGATTTATAATTCCAAAAGTTGTCTTGTGTAATAAGAGATAAGGAACACAAGACAAAGAGCTAAATGGTTAGAAAAATGACTGGCATCAGCTTGGGAAGGTAGGAAAATGTTAATATGCAAGGTTAGCAATCATAGAATAGCGGAGGTTTTGAAGAGAACAAGATTGAGATGGTCAAAAGAGATGTGAAGGAAGAGATGTGAAGGAAGAGATGTTTAAATTGAATGAAGAAATATCTGAAGTGTTAAGAATAAGATCAAAGGGGCAGGTGGGTCAGATATATGAAAGTAACGGCAAATCTTTGAATAAATGAAAATTGTGATAAAAAAAATTAGAATTTAAAAAAATATTTTTTAAGTTCTAAATAAATAATAAACTCAAAACTACTCAAAAATTAATAATAATGATAATGCATTTATATAAGAGATAATCTTGAGTTGTCTAAATATATATAACTAGATGTGAACAAACTACAAATCATAAACAGATAATGAAGAAGATATATGATTAAATCAGAATGATGTCTGTTGTTTGGCTTTTGTAGATTAATTGGTATGGAATTGATCATGAGAGACCGGTTCTTAATAAAAAGAAATATGTTCAACTCTCATTTGTGGTTAATTCTTTACTTATGATCCATGCAGCTTACTTAACGGTCATATAATGTAAAAATCAATAAAAGTAAAGTGAAAAGAAAAACTCGTCAAAAATTCATAATAAAAACCTATGATAATGTTCACAAATATACAGACACAAGAATAAAGTTAGAAAAATTACTATTTAAATGGACTTTTTACAATGAATCCATTTGCTTGAAATAAACAGTCAAGCTTTCGGGAAATGAATCAATAAAATAAAATTTTTTTTAGGCCATTTTGCTTTTATGAGCAATGATTTTCAAGTTTTTTTCGTATTTTTTATTTGTTTTCCATTTGAGCACGTGACAAAAGAAATTTATCCATTTTTTACTTTACATAGATAGGCAACAATTTGTCAAGTCGTAACAGATGGCTTTCTATAACAATAGCACTAAAAATATTACATTTGAATTTATTGAGTGCCTTTTTCATGCTAAAAAATTTAGTGTAGTTTCTTGGCATCTTTTCAATCCATTTAACTTTTTTCATTTTTTCATCCAAACTTTCAAATGATAAAAATCTATATAGATTTATGAAACTACAGTGTTTATCTAATTTTATCAAAGAGTAATAAAACATTATTATAATCCTTACAATAATATTATAATCTGCTATCAATTTAGAGATTCTTGATGAAATACAAAGAAGAATCTGCAATGTTATTGGTCCTGATCTGGCACCTCAGCTTCAGTAACTTTCCTACCATAGCTTCCCGGTGCCTTTTCTATAAATATTTACATTGTAATTGTACTGATGAACTTTCTTCTTTTGCAGTTTAACATTATGAATTCATGCACAGTACAAGATTGGCAGCAAGGTCTCATCATTTTACAGTTGAAATTGCTAGATGTAACTGTTCTATGCTAACACTTTCTTTTATTCCACTACTTGCTTGTGGAACTCTCTTCCGGGTTTTTTGAATTCAACTTTGATCCTCAGAAATTTAAATACATTGTCAATCGTTATCTTCTATCTTCTTAATTCCTTTTCTTTTATTGTTCTCTTTCCTTAATGCTTTTTTCACTCATATTCTCTCACACTCAGTCACTCCTTGCATCTTAGTAGCTTTATTGTCTTTGTTAACTATGTGGTCTTGACTCTTGTGGTCCTACTAAGGATTGAAGTCACCATCGTTGGCTAACAAATTTCTGGAGATATTAGACTCCCACTTTTCAGCTTAATGGATGTGTTCTAAGCAGTGGCAGTAGCTGGCTTGTCTCCCTTCTTCCTAAAGTGGATTTAACCTTATTTAATTTTACCAAAATTTCTCCTCAGTAAATATTTTTCTATTTTCTGCTGTCAATCAGTTTATTGAACAAGATCCTATTTTGTCAGTTTTGATTGGGGTGAAATGATTATATATATATTATATTATATCATATTATAGATGCCAATTCAAGATTTCTTCTAAGTGAATGGTACCCTGTAACACAGTATTACCTATCCTGTGTTAATTGGAAAGAAGATGAGCAAATCCAAGAGAGTCCTTATATCCTAGAGAGACCATGACAGAACCAGCCTGACATCTCTGTGATTTTCACAATCACTAGACTAACCAAATCTGTAACCTCGTATTATGTTACCTGGAGAAGTGTGTTCAAGTTGAAGTTCATTCAATACATGATATCCATCTTTTCTGCTGAGGTCCAACTTGCTCCAAGGGTAGATAATCCCTCCTTTTATCAAAGAAATAACCAAAGCTTGGGTGGGGGGAAGAGGATTCATACCTTTCCCAATGGTATTAACATATAAGTAAATGCAATAGATTCGACTGGAATTTGAACTCAGCTCTCAAATTCCTCAATCCGAGCTGCTATCCATTACTCCATCGTGCCCCCTCTGTCTTAATATCAACTTGTAATCTTTTGTTACTAACAATTCTTGAGGTTTGTAAAATGTTTATTAGTGACACATTGCCAGTATAGCATTGAAGTGGTGGTTATGTGTTCAGTCCCAAAATCCCTTGTACCAAAGAAGCAATTTAAATTCCGCAAGATCATTCCCCTTGTTCTTGAAATATCTTTAAAGTTACTTGGCAATCTCCTAACAAAAGGGAGTCACTATGTGTATAATACAAGATTTTATGTTTTTTCAAGTGGAAAAAAAGTCTGTATTCTGCTTTTGAAAAATGTGTAAAATTCACTCTTGAAAAAAACTTCAACAGTTAATATGATAATTCACAAGTAAATATACAAATGAAAAATTAATAAAATAGGATAAAAAAAGATTTGTCAAAGTAATAATGTTGTTATAAATTAAACAGAGTATTTAAGTTTTTAGGAGAACATAACACATGGCAAAGTCTTTTTTAAAAAGTTGGCTTAAAAGTTACATTTAATTATTTGGAAGTCGTATAGAGATATTCCACAAGAAATTTTTGTTCTGGAGTGGCTGACAAAATATTTCCCCATCATGACATTACAAGTCCTGTAATTACTTCTACTGTATTGAAAAAAGTTCAATTTATTTTTCCCCATCTTTCTAACAAACTCTGGTTCTTCATAGTTTCACAAGGTGGTGATATTTATGTCTACCACTAGTATTTGGACTGCACCTAATAATCAGCATCCTGACATTTCAAAATGGCAGCATCCACAAAGAAATATCATACATGTTGTTTTGAGGAGTTTCATGATGATATTTTTAAAATTCCTGAGTCTATTTTTACTGTGGCAGAGAATCACAGAGTGATTAAGGAAAATTCATAGATGGTGATGAAAGCAATGATTGTCCTGGATCAGTTGATTAGATATTTCCAAATTATTTATATACCACACTGATAGAAAATCAGAACCCATGATTAAAAAAAAGACATGTTTTACTACTCCTGGAGTGCAAGGCATTGTGAAGTGATCATGCATTTCTATTGAGTTTGAATACTCAATTAAATAATTGCCAGCCAATATATATTTATATATTTATTTATATATATTTATATGTTAAATCAGAAAAAAATAATAGTATAATTACTTTTTACTTATGCCAATATGTAATATACAAAATTAATTATTTTTTTTAATCCAACATTATTTCTTACTGCTTTAAATGTTATTTTTAGGAAGTTCATATTTTTTATTTATATAAAAATAGTGAAATTAACACCTACCAGCCTAGATCAGTGAAAGCGTTGTGAAAGAAAACATACCTCTTTGCAGGAATTGAACCTGCATGCCTTTTATCTAGGGAACTATATCAGCTACGAATGCCATTACTATTTTGATCATGTGGTTTCCTTTCCTACTTCCAGAAGATTAATGTTACCTGCACAATTGTTTATAGTCATTCATAGCTTGCAAAACACTGCAAACTCTCAGTATCATACAGCACTGATTCAATAACAAAAAACAAACCAAGATAATTGAAAATTGCGTGTGTCACAAACAATTTAAGTAGTCTCATAGTAAGACACTGGTAGGAGCCTAAATATGCAAATTATATCATGATATTACCTCTGCCATTATTTCCAGTAATGGGTGTGTGTGTGTGTGTGCTGTGATGGATTCTCCCATTGTTCTTGAGGTTTCAACTGCATGTTCTGCCTTTGACACTGTTCTTGTATTTGTGTTTTTGATGACTTTTCAGGCCACACAATATCCCACATACACGACAAGGAACACCACCCCTTATGTAGGTTACAACAATGTTAGAGTAGTGATCTTTGTAATGTGACCTCTAAACAGCTGTAATACACATGCTCCTCCACTTGACATGATCAGAAGCCACTTCCTTAAAGAATAATAGATGTGTGTATGTGTGTGTGTGTGTGTATATATATATATATATATATATATATCTTGACCAGATAGTCCTGACTCACTTAGAAAGTGGAAAGAAAACAACAAAATTTTATGTAGCAACACCAACATTAATTCTTCAAAATAAAGTCCATTATTCTTAACAATCTTCTGCCAGCAATCAACCAGCATCTGAATCTGTCCCAGATGCCAGTCTGCTGGCTTTGAATCAAAAAACTGTAAACAAGCTTCCTTCATTTCATCAAAAGTGTTGAATCACTGCTTATAGAGAAAGTGTGGCATTGAGCAGAATAGGCCATAGTCACTCAGAGCAGCATTGGGACTGAATGGTGTATGTGGAAGGATCTCAACATGGTCCATCTGTTTGAACTTCTCCTTAGTCAACCTGTCAGTGTGTGATCTCACATGGTCTTGCTGAAACAATGCCTGACTTTGATTGACCAAAGCAGGATATTCCTTCTTTAGTTTGTTGTACATGCGGCCTAGCTGCTCGGAATACAGATGGCACAACCATATGGAACAAGCACGAAATGCAGAACTCCTTGGAAATTCCACCAGACAGAGATCAAGATTTGTTGTTTTCTTTCCACTTCCTAAGTGAGTCAAGTCTTTCTGGACAACCTTATATATATATATATATATATATATATATATAGCACAAACCTGCTGTCAAAATATTAGCAGTGCTAGTTTTAGTTTATGGTGAGTAAAATTTTCAGTATTGTTGCAGCTGAGCCTTCTTTTAGGTGGAGGCAGTTCTAGCCACCCCAAAATGGTGAGAAAAACTACTTACTGTAAAATATCTGATATGAAGATTTAGATACCATACTTTTGTTTTCATTCATGTCCAACTACAGTAGTCCCTTTATCCTGGGCCTGCCTCCTACATAGCCTAAGTTTCTTCCCTTTTGTCGTAACATGAAGAGCAAAGTCTCATCTGCTATGTATGTCACTTAAAATCAACAAATACCCCATATAAATGAAGAATTAATACATTTTTCCTATCTCAAATTTGCATTCATCTTCATTTTGCAAGTGTTTATATTACTGAGGTTTGGCTTTCCAATGACATTTTTGTCCAGATTACCAGTACATAATGCAGTGGATCCCATGAGTTGAGGTATATACTTTGGGTTATGATAATTGAAATCATTCTAAGTAAAAAGTACTCTATACATACATGTTATTTTTTTCTTTAATTTCCTAGAAACTGAAGCTGTTTAAATGTGTGTCTGTGATGTGTTGCCAGAGAGGCTCTCTGCTGCTGACCAGTGGGTGTTAGTTAACCTATAGTAATGAACATTATTATTTACACTTAAAATTTACTTGTGTATATGCAACTGGTCACAAGAAATGCACGATTTTTATCCTCAAAAAAAAAAAAAAAAAAAAATGAGCTGTATATACGGTACTATCCCTAAATCAACTCTTTGAAATATCATTCTAAAGTTCAAGAGTGTAACAAAATACAGTTATAAATAAACCTGGACATGGCAGGAAGAAAAAGATCTGTTGGCCAGAGCCAAATGTAACCTTCTAAGAACTGTTGAAAATAACCCAAATATTACAACTCAGAAACTCCGGAATAATTTGAAAGCTGCTGGAGTGAAAATAACAAGTAATACTATAAGTGGATGCTTGCTCTGTGCAGGCCTACAAGCATGCTGACCTTATAAGACCCCTTTTCTAAAGGCTAGTCATTTGAGATTTTGTTTAGCATTTGCAAAGGAAGATATTGATAAACCTATCTCATTCTGGGAGAATATATCCTGACCTGAATCCATTTGAAAACTTATGAGATGAATAGAAAAGATATACACGAACAAATAAACCAAGTAATCTAAAACAATACGAAGGTTATAGATATATGAAGTGTGGCAAAATATCCCTAATGCTAATTTAGCAAAAGGTTACTGAACAAAAAGATCAAAAACAGTTATAGTCCAAAAAGGATGTACAATTGACGATTAATTTTATTCTGCATCTAATTTGGGGCATAAAATTATTTTTCATCTGTTTACAATTATTCAAAATGAAATATTAAAAATTATTGTTTCTTTATTTACTAACTTAATAAATATGTATTTCAGAAAATCTTTACTACTCAATTATCTTTGTAATTATTTTTAATGAATTTAAAAAAAAAAAATTAAATTAGACCATGCCAATAATTTCATTTCAGCTGTGTGTATATGCACACACACACACACACACACACTAAATACAATATATATTTTAATTTTAGCATATCTTTATTTAAATAAGGAATGTTAATCTATTTTGATGCTTGTAAAAGAGAATGAGGCCAACATGAAAAAAAGACCTTGACTCAAGTATATCTGATGTATCATGTAGGTAAGAGTTATGTTCTCCTGAATAACTGTCTTTTTGTAGAAGGCAATCTCTCAACATAGATAGCATTAATGCTAAATTTGCACATTTGTTGTGCTAATTTGTGTGAAAATGGTGATGCTTAGTTGTCAACGATTCACAACCAATCTGTTGCTGTGGCTACAGGTACATAAGACTGTGTTGGGAGTTGGTTGGTGCTGACAGTACATGATTGTATTTGTTGGAGTGTGTGACACAATTATCATCATCAAGTCCCACATTATTTTGTCTAGTTAACTGATATTTCTGTCATGTTGAGAATGTAGGAGACTTCCATTATGGACATTGTTTTTCCTTGCTTTTTGTAAATGGTTTTTGATTCGTTATAGACACTGGGGTAAATTTTGAAAAGTTGTTATCAATATTCCCTCCTCACAGACATTTGTACATAGGGGGTGTAATGAAAACTCAGAGTCTAGTTCAGCTTAATATGCCTTTATTGAACTGAAGAGTCTTGCTGTTTTGGCTGTGACTTATTTATACAAATCATAAGACAGGGGAGGTAATCGAGTTGTTTTATCATAGTGGGATTAGTTAGGACTTCATAGAAAAATTGTGGTGTTATGGTAACTGTATTGTGGATAGTAAGTAAAATCATGATGTTCTGGTGAAAGGAATGTGGGTTAGTGACTGGGATTAGCTAAGTTAAAAATAGAAGAGGGATGACCAGCTTGCCCCTTTCACAAATTTTAGGCCATGTGCCTCATGCAATTTTAATATGAATAAATATTTTTGGTTGGTACTGGTGGTTGGAAGAGCATAACTCTGCTTTAGGACTGTTCATCTTTTTACACCCTGTTCATTTTTTTCAAGTGTTCAAGTTTGAAGTCATTTTATTCTGCTTGTATTTAATTACTACACTAAATAGTGATAGAGCATTAAATGAGTATTGGATTCACTGTATTAAAGAATTAGTCTGAGCAGCTTTGCTTACAAAACAAAAAAGAATTTCAATGAAATCCTGTCAAAAAGCAGTAAAGATAATTTTAGCTGTTAACATCTTTCATTCAGAAATTCTACTAAAACATTATCTGAAAGGACTTCAATGGCAAACTATTTGCCACTGAACACATTGTATTAGTCTTGTTACAATATTTGCCAGTTCATTCTACAGCCATCTTTAAGTGTACAGATGGTTTTCTTATTCTAAGTATTGTTCAAACTACTTAACATATTTAATGTGTTACTTTTCTTGTTACTAAAACATTTTGGTGAATCAATCCATAAAGAAAGTAGGGAGGAATTTTTTACCCCCAAAATGGGAACAAATACATCAACTGGTTCATCTGATTGCTAATAATAAATACAATGTGGATGGGTAGAAAACTGAACCACCAGTATAAACATTGGTTCCAGTTTTGTGTGTGTTTTTAAATATATTTTTTCTTGTTGAACAAACAAATTTATACCACACCAAACTCCTGCTAAGCTGACTTATTCACCATCACCAATGTTCAATTTTCTAACACCTCAGTGATGTTCCATATCTATTATTTGGTTCTCATCCCGGGCAGAGTAATGTAAAACCTTTTCCTTCCAAACATGCTCTGCCATACCAGATTTTTCTTACAGTTAGACTGTTATCGCTATCATCTGCCAAATATGAAAAGTTTTGGAAAAATAAAACATGCAAATTACTTTATAAAGATGGATACAATTTATGAAAATGTTTCACTTGCTATTCAAACATGCAAAGAAAAAAAAGATGAGAAATCCTATTAATATAAAGTTAATAATAAAAAATTTTTATAAATGTATATATTAAAATTATTTAAAAATGTGTTACAAAATACACTTGGTCTTCTTAGAAGGTTAAATAAGAAGAGTCACTATAAAGTTCTCTGTCTGACCAAGAAAAGATTCCTCTCATAAATTCTGTTGCTTGATTTGGTCAGTGACTCAGATAACTTTTCAGCATCCCTTTTTTTTACTTGAATATTTCCCCACTGGTGCCAGTGGCCCATGATCAAGTCCCGGTAAAAGCCAGAACTTTGCATGTTAACATTCAAAGTAGGCAAATTCTTACAAATTGAAAGATTGAGATAATACTGCCTTCTTACTTATATTTTCCTTCTCATTTGGCCTTGTGATGTACAAGATTAAGCTGAATAAATATAAGTACAAATACTTATCAGCACATTATCAAGAATGTGAGACCAAAGCTTAAAAAATAAGATTCACCAGCACAAAATATCAGTGGTAGACAGAATGCCAAGGAGAATTATTTAAAGTTTGTGTAACACAATTTTATTTAAAGTAATAGATTTTCAACAATGTTTAGTGCATTAGTAGAAAAAGTTTGAAGAGAAACAAGGGATTAAAAGAAACTTGAAGTAATAGAAACATGGTTCTACATAAGGATGCTGAGGATACCAAGGACCAAATATATGATCAATGACAAAGTTTTAGAGAAAATGGAAACGAAAAGGAAACTTATACTTAACATCAGGAAGAGACAATTGAAATTGCTAAGGTACATAATGAGGAAAGAGGGCTTGGAAAACCTGATACTCACAAGACAGACTGAATGCAAGAGGGATAGAGGAAAAGAACGCATAGCATATTTAGTGAGCTTGAATAAATGGATGGCAGAGAAAGATTGAGGAGAAAATAACAAAAAGACAAAATTTATTAAGAGCTATGAAAGACAGGAAACTGTGGAGAGCCATGATTTGCCTATGTCTTGAAGGAACATGGCACATACAGTGAGTAAACTACTGAACAAGCTTGCATAAATGGATAGGAGAACCAAGAGTGGGAGAGGTAAGAGCTACAGAAGATAGGAAGTTGTGGAGGGTCCTGATCGCCATGAACCTGAAGGGACACAATACAGGGTAATTGTGAAATGTAGCTGAGGATTAATTAAGAGTACAGAAAGTAAAACATACCAAGTCTGAACAATTCATGTTATACTCATCATATGTGGATGGCACAATGGTTCACAGAAGTGAAAAATGGAATCAGTGAATTGACTTCAATTTCTGGGTAAAGCTGTCACATTCATTTTATACCAATACCCCTGATCTGATCAATAATGATTGGATTGCCACAGAGAAGGGATATGATGTTGTAAGACCTGAAAACCCTAATAATCCATGGCTAAAAGTATCAGTGATGACGTGTGCCAGAGTATATGAGCAATGTATCATGGGAGTTTCAGCTTACAATATCCGTCCTAATTTGCTTGGGAGATCTAAGCTTTTCTTATGCAAACAGATTAAATTTTTCTTTTTAAATATATTTTTATAAATAAACTCAAGAAAATATGTAAGCCACAAAATGTATATTTGATTCACACAATATCCCATATACCTGAATAAATTATTATTGTATTATTTTACATGTGAATGCTGACTTATTCATCTTTTATAACTTTCATCGGTCTTTCATTCATTGATATTGTTAAGTTACCATTTAAACTTTATCATTATTTGTAGCATTTTTTATTGCTTTTCAGAGTTCTTTACTTGAATATTGTTTCATATCTTTTCATTCATCTCTTTGCAGTGTTTACTAAACAGAAATTTGGAAACTTTGATGTCTTGAGTCAGTGTTCTTAATATTCTGCATCTTTTTCTCACTGTTTACATTCAAAACAACAGCTTTTAAATATTTTCTTGATGGTCAATTGAAATTTCTTGGTTATTAGCCTTTTCATTTTACACAAATCTCTTTTTGTGACATTCTTAAATCATTTTTTTTTCTTGTTCTTATCTTGTCAATCTTTTCAAATTTCTTTTTGATAGTTTTGTTCAAATTTCCCATAATTTCTAACATTGTGTTTCCATCATCAGTGAATTCATAATATACTGTTTCTCTTTTGATATTATATCTTACTTACAACCTGTAGTAATCTTTATGTAATTAAAAAAAAATATCAATAGATATAAATATTTATTACAATATCATAAACATCAAGTTTTGTAATAAAATCCCATATAATCAAACAAGCTATCATGAATAATTCTAATAAAAAAAATATTATAAAATGATGTCTACTTGGTATATTTATCATATAAATATAAGCATATTCTGTAACTTTTACTAAGATGGTATTAGATGGTTTATATCAAATTGGCGAAGACATTTTTTTGAATCATAAAATCTGATGCTGCCTGATTGTTTATATATATGTGTGTGTGTGTGTGTGTGTAAATAAAGACAAAAGGAAAACTTATCTTAGTTAAAATGTTTCATCTTATGATGGACTTTATCAAGGCAAATGTAAGAAATTTATTTTGCAATAAGTACTTATAAACGAAAGTAAAAGATGTTAGTTTTTCTAAATTTTTAAATTTGCAAAATGCTTGTAAATATTCATCAGGTTAACTGAAAATCTCAGTAAATTATGGAGGATACTCAGTGATGTAACTTAATAATAAATAATAAACAAATGTTAAAATAATGTTATATATATATATATATATATATATATATATATATATATATATATATACATACACATAAGGGTAAGTCAAAATTATCTGTTCTATTAATATAACATGTTTTTATACAAGTATACATAATTTTTGTCTTTTCCTCATTTTTATATATATATGATAAAATGACTGATATGAGATATAAAATCAAAGCATGTAAGATGGAATATGTGAAAACCAGTTGGATGTTTAATGTTTTTATTCTGTTGTCAATGTTTTGTTCAGTAAAATTATCACCAGAACAATTGACAAGCATAAGGAAAAAATCATTAGCATGACAACTTTGCTACTTAAAAACACTGTGGTTAATTTGAAAATATCACAGCTAATAAAATGGAAAATAAATATCTAAACAAATCAATGAGATTTGTACAGAGGAAACATGTTAGAATCAAATTTGAAATACTGGTTTGATAGAGAAAAATAAATGAGAAAATATAAAAAATAGTGAATAAATCAAATTATGATTTATGATAATAATATTTATGCATTAAGGAACTAAAACTTTAAGATATACAGTGGTGGGCCCACTATATGAAATAAAAATCTAAAAAAGAAACAAACAGAAAATAATGTTTTAGTAATAAAAGGGAGTAAGAATTTTATAAAGTCATAAGCAGACTAATCAGTTATTCAAGTCCAATGTGAGAAGATATTTTTAAAGCTAAAGATCATAAAAACAAGGTTAAGAAATTTTCTATCTGAGTAGAATTTGGAATCATACATGTTATTCATTAAAAAGAAATTGTTATGTAAATTGGGTGCAGAAGCAATTATTGGCAGATTTGAACAACCATCTAGTGAACACAAATGATTGCTTTTAATATAGTGGACTACATGCAATGCTCTATTGTGCTTTTGAACTATCTGTTAATGTGTAAATTGTGCAGTAAACTAATTAAAAATATCAACTAATTACTTAAAATTAAAAAAAAATAAATAAAAAATTAAATTATAACATTCTGCATTTACATTTGGTATCTACTGCCACGTAATATGTACAGTATATGTACACTGTAATTACTAAGAAATACACATTTTTGCAACAAAAATTTTAATTGTAAGGTTTTTTAATGTATGCAGTTTTGGAAAATTTTATTTATTCATTATAAAAATTAAATTATAGCATTGTAGTTGTGGGTGGGCTCCCTTGGTCAACCAATATTTTTAGACCCAGTCCACCACTGAACATAAAGCTGAAATGCAGTACGGAACTAGTTTTGTTTTTGTGTGTGAGGTGCTGCTTAGCAAATGGATCCTTACGAACTGTTATTATTTTTAAAAGGTCTCTTGTTTATGTATGATCAAAACTTTGGCGTAAAAGGTCAGTAAGTAATATATAATGTAACTTATAGAGCGTGTATATTATATATATATATATATATATATATATATATATATAAGTGAACATTGAAGTCAACACTCAGAGATGACAGGCTGTTTCATGCTTGATGCAATCATCAGGCCATGTCTAGCATGAAACAGCCTGTCACTTCTGAGTGTTGACATCAATATTCATTTTATATTTATATACTCTCTATCTCTTATATTGAGCACTTTATCCCATAAATATAGCACACCTTAAAAACTATATATATATATATATATATATATATATATATATATATATATATATATATATATATTATTATAATGAATCATTCATAAAAAAAAAAGATTTAAAAGAAACTGATCCGATGTGCAAATTTTCAGGATAACAACTGAGACATTACTCTATTTATTGAACTATTTAGTTCATGCCACATTTGATAAACTGATCAACTCCTAAAAAAAAAAATTCTCAAATAGTAAAACTCCCTTAAATTTTTAAAAAAAATTCAATCTTAGCATTGCAACTGCATAATCCAAAAGTTTCTATCCGTTATCAACAACACGTTTAAAAAAAAAAAAAGAAAAAACGTATTTCAATTAGAATTATATTTTTTTGTCTCGGATGCTACCTAAATTTTACCAAAAACAATATAATTTCCATGTCTGAAGATGACTGAATGTACAGTCGAAAGTACTTGTGTATTTAAGAAAGACCTTATACAGCTTATACATTTAAAAAACAAGGATCATAACAGTCATCAAATGATTGGTAGCTTAATGCACCTTTAAAATTTTGTTAGCAAAGTGATTTCGCCATTTTATATCATTAACTTTACTAATTTACTTTTTGTATGAATGATTCATTGTAATATAAATTGAACTGCACCACATATTTGATATATATATATATATATATATATATATATATATATCATATACATTGGACACACATCCACAACTCTCTCCCATAGGCTCACATACCACCTTAATGACACCAGCACCATAAAAAATGATCTTGTAACAACACATTGCACCACTAGTAACACATTCAAATCATCTGAAATAAGAAAAATCTTAATTAACACCAAAAATAAAACTAAAAAAAACAATTACAAAAAAAAACGATTACAAATTTTTGAAGCCATCTTAATTAAAAAAACAAAAACCCAACATAAATAAAATAGCATTTAATACTGGCAGAAACATCTTAAACAAATTTAATAACTAATCCTCCAAATAATAAACACCAACCCCCTGCTTAAAAATAATGAGCTAATCCAACAACATTGTCTAAATACCTAAAATATTATCTATAAAACTAAAATAATAAGCAATCTATTTCAAACCAAAACATACAGCCATGATGACAGTTGACAATAACCGAAAACACTCAGCAAAACAACTTGGACTAAAGTCTTATTTCAACAATTGGATCCAAATATTAAAAAAAACTTGCATGAAAGCAAGAAAAAACTGAAAAAGATTATTAAACAGAAAAGTTCAAAGTCTTTAACAACACATGCCTTAATATATATATATATATATATATATATATATATATATATATATATATATATATATATATATATAAAATATTACATATTAATGTACAGATGTTAAGTTTAGAAATTAGTTAACATTGCTTTGTTTAAATCTGTGGCTTACATTTTGCAGTATTTTTTAAATGGAAGAATCTGAACATGTATGTTTGCATCAATAAATTCTTACTTCTACTATAGTAGTAGAAGCTAGGATAAAAAAATGTAAAAGAATCAACCAGCAGCTTTGTGGAAATCTATGGGCCTAACGACATAGCAGTTGTTTTTACTATGAAAAAAAAAACAATGAAATAAAATTGACATTAAACCCAATATTAATCAATTTTTTTTTCAATATTCTTACCTTTGAGAGTGTGTGTTTTTAAGTGGAGAAATGCCTGAACGTGAATTTAAAGCAGATAACTTTATAAAGAAGGAACAGAAATATAAAAACTTATCAGTATTCTGTTATTTTATTAATTTTATGATTGAACTTGAATAAATATTTTTTTATATATGTTTTTCTACGAGAATTGTAGAAAATTTGAATGTGGATCAAAATAAATTTTCTCTATTAAAAAATCTGAGGAAGGCTTATATCATTGAAAAATTTATTAACATAATAAACTCTAAGAGTGTGTGTGTGTGTGTGTGTGTGTGTGTATACATATATATATATATATACACACACACAACAAGTTCAAAAGTTTGAAGCCAGTCCGAAATTAGCATTAGATGAACTAAACAGAAGAGTGGAAAAAAAAAAAAATGCTCTTAGAGTCAATGAAAAAAGAATGGAATCAATTATAAAACTTATACTTTGAAAATCAATTTTTTGCAACTAATGCCCCCAAAATATGTCCTACAGTAATCAAGACTAAAGGAGGATATTTTGACAAGAGCAATATTTAATCATAAAATGCTATTTTCTTTTTGCCATAACAAAATTACTAATAATCAGTTTTTTTAATCATGTATAATAATTTTCTCTTATCTAAAGTACTAAAAAAAAATTTTTGGGCCAATTTAAAAATTACCAGGGGTGGCCTCAAACTTTTGAACTGTAGTGTGTGTGTATATATATATATATATATATATATATATATATATATATATATGCACACATATATGATCTTTTTTCTCAGTTTGTTTCCTTTTTTTATTTTTTGAGTTATTGATTTTACCAATATTTTGATATATAATGTGTGTGTGTCTTTGTGTCTGCATATATATATTTCATAAATTTATTTTATATCCCTATATGGAGCCCTTTGCTATGGATCAATATTTAGTAAGCTGTTCTTATATATAGTTGACTGAATAATTTGTATTTTATGATTTATCAACCCTTTGTGGGTTATTTAAAGGCCAAAACATATTTCGGATTGTAGATGGTTGCTAACTACCTTGTGTTCCCAAGTTATCGACTAAATAAAAAGTACAGACCAAGTTTAACACTATACTTAACTTTGGTGATCAAACAAAGACCAGTGTTTTTAGCTCAATTGTTCTTATAGATCATTACTTATATAGTAAGTTTGTCATTAGGTATTCAACATTTGTGTCTTTGTCCTAGACTTTGGTAAAACCTGTATGAACATGAAGATGTATACATTATCATTCTATTCCTTCTTGTCCTTTTCCATCAATTATGATGCAATTTTAGTGGGGGGGCATTGGGAAGGTCTAATCCTTCCTATGAATTGAATGTAACTTTTCTTTAAAATTATCAGGGTTTTTAGTTTTTTTTTAAAGATACCTTTGAAATCTTGGACCTTGATTTTAAAAAAAAAAAAAACAAAGTGGCAAAAGGGTGGTTTTTTTTGATGTTGTTATTATTTTAACTTTGCCATTACTCCTGATGAAAGTGAATTTATACATTTTTTTGTATTTGAGAATTTACAACAAAAATATTAAACACTATCAGAAAAAAATAAAACAAACATGTGTGTTCATGTGTATAAATTTTAATCTACTATTCAAAATTGCTGTGTCTTTATTGGCACCAGTGATTAAATCCTGAGAAAAAAAAAAAATAACGTTATTGAACAGTAATAAATGCCAAAACAGCCAAGCTTATGACTTATTTTCAATGCATTGCAAATTATTTTTTTAAGTTATCTTCAATATATCACTTCCAAAATAAAAACTATTTTATCAGTAACAGACACTGCATTTTCTAGACAATAAGCTTCCAGTTTTGTAAAAGCATTTTCTTAAAACTATTGCTCATTATTTTTTTTTTTCTTTAAAGTGAGGTTCACCTTTACAAGACCTAGGAGCCACTCGAGGTAGAGGGTTACAGAATAAGGGGACAGTTTATGCAGATAGGTGGGGAAGATAATGGTTAATCCAAGACTTGAATAGGTTAGTCTTGTAGTGATTAATGGCAAAAAAAATCTTGGGAGTCAGTTTCACAGAGCAGTGGGTTTCGCTACAATGTGTGCAGTATGGTGAGTCCTAGCCTAAAACCAGAGCTGAACAGATTCAGTCTTAACCTATCAGCCTCCTATTTATTATACCACTGGACACAGTTTAGCACTTTATTATTTTTAAGTCTATCTTTTGGGTAGCAAATACAATGAGATCATTTATGTGTATGAATGCATACGCATATGTGAGAGGATACTGAAAAATTCTAAGCCAAACCCACTTCCAAAAAGTCTAAAACCTTCAAAATGAATTCTAATGTTTTAGAATCCTTTCTTTATTTGACTGATAACTTTTCAGTTCCATATATATATATATATATATATATATATATATATATATATATATAAAGAGAGAGAGAGATTTATTAATATATACATTTTTCCCCCACTCACCAGTAGCACAATTTCAAGTTCCATGCATAATCAGGTGCTGATTGAAACTGACCATTGCATAATTTCATGCGAATATCAGTTTTATTATTAATATAAATTATACCACTATTATTATACATCAGCCACTATTTTATTAACATTTAATGTGTGATATTTTTATAATGAAAATGAGAAAATTGACAGACATTTACTGATATCTCCTGAAGAGTGGACAAAACAATAACACAAAAGGTTTTTCGACAAAACTCCAGTGTAGATGTGTTCAACATAACATTGATCACCTAAGTGACAAATTTTATATTTCTATTAATCCTAGTTTTATTAAATATGACCAACAAGGATGCTTTTCTTTTAAAATATGAGTTTGTGTTTTGATATAAAGCAAATATTAAAGTTATTTAATTTTCAAATTTCTTAAATAGCCAGAACAGGATTGGGGAGAGTAGCAAACAATATGATTGTGTGTCGTATTACAGAGTATATTCAAGTGAATGAAAGAGCAATTCAATCTGCAATTCCAATTCAATATGCATAAAAAATGTTCAGAATAGGAATCTTGCAAAAAAGGTAGTGTGAATTAATAAAAAAAAGTAAAATAAATTACAAGCACGCATTAACACAAAAGGACATTTAGAATGAAGAAGCTTATAATCGATTGCAAGAAGCTCCCCACTACTCACCAGATTTGTGTCTATAAAAAAAATGATCTTGATAACCACACACACACACACAAAGAGGCATTCATTTTCTTAATAATAAAAATATAATCAGATAGACAGATAAATAATAATGAAAATGATTATTATAAAGAAATCTTCAAACTATTGAAACAGAAAGTCTGATAGGAAGAAAGTGGTAAGGGGGGAGCCAGAACTAATCAAAATATATTGGAAGAAATTACCAGATAATCAATAGAACAATTCAAAAATAAGAAAAGAATCCTTTAGGGATTCCATTATGAAAATGTGTTAAATTAATCTTTCAGAAACAATTCAATCTCTAAAAATGAAAGAAAACAGCTAGTAAAATAAAGATTAAATTCGAACAAGGCATTGTAACATGCAAATTAACAATGGGCCATAAAAATCAGGTTCTGGGTAGCTTCTTAATAGCTCTGGGATTTCAGAAGTAAAATGCTTGGAGAACATGTTCCAATAATGATTCTTTGTTACAGACACAGCATGAAGAGGTCAAGTGAGATCTGTGTGTCTTTAAGCTAAAGAAAGCTGTGCACCCTTCTGGATTCAATTCCTTTTGCCCATGGCATGAGGAGAAAGATATGATACTACTATAGCAGCACACAGTTACGACATAATTTGCTGAAATGTTATAGTTGTCTCACTTTGAATGCACTGCCGTCGTCTGTCGTAATCTTCAGCCAGAAACAAGAAAGAAAGAGGCTGGGTGGGAAGGGATTGATTTTAGTTTTCATTTTCTTTACTTTTTTTTTTTTTTTTTTTTTGCTGTTCATCGAAGTCTACTATACAGGATGCTGATTGGTTGAAATAAATAATAAATATATCTTTTTTTTATGCTTTTGTTTTTCAAATAAGTATACTGAGCAATAGTCAAATAGACATACCTAGAAAATCAATAGATATGTAATATTTAGACCTCATATGTACTGATATTGTACTCATAAAATAAAGATAAGAATTTACCAACTTGTTTTCACAAGCAGACATAAAATTACAAAAGTGAACTCTACCAATAATAATTTATAAACAAGTAAAAAAATCAGTTTAACTTTACCAATTCACAAAAGAAAAAAGAATTATTTAATTAACAAGAATTATAAGGATGGCTCGATAAGTTTGTAGCTTGAAACAATTATGAAGTGATTGTGATCTAAAATTGCTACTGTATAAGCTTCAGTCAATATTATTAATGGAGAGATGTTGGATAAAGTGCGTTGACAAAGGAAGAGATTATGTTAGAAAAAACTGTGATGCAAAATAAATGATTGGTTCATCAATAGACTATAAAGTCATCAATAAACCTATATTCACATATATACATGCTAATATGCTATTTATCCTTCACATTTATAGACAAGGAAGTGCTGAAAAGTTCTCACCCAATCCAGACCCTAAAATCTATTCAGATATTTAGTCATTGAAATACTAATTTTGGGAAGTGGATCCGACCAAAAACCACTTCACACACACACGTGGATTAATACAATTTGTCACTTAGCTGATTGATGTTATATTTAGTACCTCAACTCCAGCTTCATAGACAAAACTTTTCTGTAACTGTTCAGTCCACTCTTCAGAAGGTTTCAGTTATAGACTGCCTATTTTCTTATTTTTAGTTATCTTTATACTAAGTTTGATGCCATTATATATAAATATATATATATATATATGTGTATGTGTGCATGCACATATATGCATAAATACACAGACATGCACGCGCATATATATATATATATATATATATATATATATATGAATAAAGAGATATGAGCAACTATACATCTGTGTTATTACATACACATACAGGTGAACAAATAATTATTTAATTTTTGGTCGAGACAAAAACAGTGTTCAATGTAGTTAAACAGAGCTATAAAGCAATGAATGTGTAATTATTAATATATAATAATTACACATATACCTACATTTACAGTACAATTCAGTATCATGGGAAAGCCATGAAACCCTGAGACATACTGCAAATGTAGGTATATTTGTGATTATTAATATATATAGTAAATAAATAAAAAGTTCAAAGACTTATTGCCAAACACCACATTTTACAGGAGTAAATCACTCCAGGAGCAAGAGCCAATATTAGCGTCTATTCTAACATAATTTCAATGAAGAAATAAATAACATGTATTTTTTTTTTTCCTCAGTAATTTATAATTTTAAACTTAATTGAGATTAAATTTAGATTTTAAAATTGGTAATTTTTTACTTTTAATATCAAATTTTATCATATAATTTAATACTTATTGGTTAGAATAAATTCTATTTTTTAATCTTACTTCATTGTCAAGTTTTTTTTAATTCTCCTATACATGTGTTTTGATTGGTCATTCTAGCTTATGTAACAGCGTTTTCCCCTTGTGAAGGATCGTTATTGAATTTGAAACTTTTAAAACCATTTATTCTACATTCAACATTATCACTTGATAAGACACCAGAGGTGTTGAAACAAAATAGCTATTTTTGTAGTGATTTTATAACATATTTATGTTATAATTTTTATATATATATATATATATATATATATATATTGCACCTGTCATAGAGTTGCATCTGTCTTTGTGCCTGTCATAGAGTTGTATCTCGTAAGCTAGTCTCATAAGCTATTGCTAAATCAATTCTTTGAATCATTTGTGCCCGAATATTTCAAGCCCAAGCCTTACTAAACTAAGCATACTGACAAGGAAAGAAATTATGTTGAAAAATAAATAGTTGTTGTGTAAAGGAAATGTTTTTTTTTACCTCATTATTCTGTGGACTTATTGATTTATCTATGTGCAACTGATTGTGTTAATATTTCACTGGTTATCGAGGCTGAACAAACAACTCATTTCACTCTTCATAATTATCTATTCTTTACACTTTGCATCAGTCATGCTTTATCGTTCTATCTAGCAGTACTTTATTCCATTTTTTCTTTTTTATCAGGTTTTTATTTTTGTCATTTCTGTACTCCCATAAATAGAAAAAGTAGACCCTCATTGCTACTTAAAATGTTCTAAAATTGATCTACATATGCACTGAAACATTAACAAAAGTCAGTTATGATTCTTTCGTTAATCAACTGCTAATCATGTTTTTCTATTATCACCTTGTTTCATTTTAAAATAATCAAGTGTATTAGGGTTTTTTTTTTTGTTTTTAAGATAACTCCTAACAACTACACACCACCAAACATTAAATTCAAGGAATATCTCATAATTCTGCTTGTTTCTTTTTTTGTTATGTATGTTACACGCTGACAATGCTTCATTTTCATTGTGTGGAAAGACATAACAGAGACACTACTTGGTTTCAGTGAGAAAATAAAAGAAAAGAAGGAAGATAGAAGTGTTTAATGCCTGCTTCAGTGAAATGGAAAAAAGTTGTCAATTTTAAATCTTTTTTTATTTCTTCTTTTAATAATGACCAGCATTCATATTTATGACTGTTGTAATATTTTGTAAAGTTGGTAAGCTCAAATATTTAACGATGCAATAGAATTTCTACAGATATTTTATTGTCCTAGAACTCACCATGAGTTTATTCAATCATTAACTTAATAAAGATTCATCAGAAAATTAAAATAGAAAAGCTGTGAAATGGATATTTCTAGTTTGGTATAACCTATACCTTCCTTATTTTCTATATTAACATCAGTCACAAGTGCCTGCCTAGCTGAGATAATTACAAATTTCTCTATTTATGTTGGCAGGTAGTGTTTAAATCAGGTTTAAAAAAAAAAATTTTTTCAATTGCCAATTTTCTAAACTAGTTCACCTATCCTAGTAGGAAAACTGATACAATATTCCTAGTATTCCCTAATGGCCTTGTGCCATACTTAGCTAAGTTGAATCATTATCAATAACTTAAATCATTCAGTCTATTTCTCAATTTCTTATATTCTAATTAACAGATTAAAAAATAATGTCACCTCCAACAAATAATTCTTTTTTTAAAATTCCATGTCCCTTCAAGACTTATAAAATCATGGCTCTCCAGGGCTTCTTTTCTTTAACATCTGTCAATTCCCCAAAAGTCTTGATAAACATAATGGAGTGGTTTCCCATTGCCTTCTCCATAATTTGAATTCAGACTCTTCTAGACTGGATGCCATCCAAAATGAAAGAACCCTGTTATTTAACCCATAGCTGGGATTAGAAAAGTTTGATCATGCCTTCCCATAAGCAATAATGCAAAAGTGAATACAAGAGACGAGGCTAGAATTTGAACTTGGCTCACCAACCCCACTTTCTTCACTGATAATCATTACACTACCTACATATGTGCTGTCCCATAATAATTGTCCATTTGCATAGATATTTGAGACACTATGTGTAACATCTGTTATGGGACAAAATTTGTCATTTATTTTTTATAATACCAATAAATACAATATCCAATTTTAAGACAAGGAAAGTACAAATAAAATATTAAGAGAGAAAGTAGGTAGAGAGAAAAGTTTTGAAAAAGTGTCAGACGCACATATCTGGAATAAATCAATAAATTTTTGAAAAATTATTTCTTCCAAGAAACTTTATTTTTCTGACTCAGCAAAATTGAACAAGAACAAACCACTTGCATTTCTCTACAATGAGAATATCAGTTGATCATAAATACAAGAGAGAAAGATGCAATTAAGAAAGAGAGAGAGAAATAAAAATACACAAGAGGAGTTGCAAAGAGAGAGAGAAATGTTGAGGTGTTGAAGGACTAGGCATGCACAAGAGAGAGAAAAGAGAGAGAGAGAGAGGAGAGAAATGCCAATGACAGGCTGACAGTAAGAGTGGAAAAAAGGGAGATACAAACAGGCTAATAGTTTATTCAATAAAAAATTTACCAAATTATGTATATAAGTATTGATTCACAAAAAATATAATATACCAATATATCACACATTAATATATATATATATATAATAATAATAATAATGATGATGATAATAATAATAATACCAAATCTGCTACTCAGAGTTTCATGTAATGGCAATCATCAGGCAGATTATATTTAGGCTCTGTCAGTTTTGCCTTTGAAACCTTAGTTTATTTTATATTTTAAGCTTTTAGCTTATTTTGAGTTTTAACTTTAATTCTTACTATTTGTATTTGTGTGTGTGTGTGTATATATATATATATATATATATATATATATATATATATATATATATATATATATTATTGATATAATATACCAATCCATTATACATTGAATATTCCTTTATGTAACATGATATATGTATGTGAGAGACAGAGAGAGATTACCCAAAACTTGGGGGAATTTGACCATAAAAGTAAATAACATCTTAGTAACTATTCTGTCTCTCTCTGAGAATGTATCCAGTAATCTTACAAACATATAGCAAAAAAAGATCCATGCATTTTAGTTCATATGCACTGTCCAATTTGCCCCAACTTTTAAATATGACTGGGTATAAACTCATTAAATTCCTATTTATCAATGAATTTCAAAGAGTATAAGCCAAAAAAACAACACTTATAAAAATTTATCTTTATTTTTATCTATCTATATCTCTTTCTAATTTATATATATGGACATGTATCTATAGATAGATCCTTCTATATATCTCTATATATATACATTTTCATACATATCTTCATCTCCTTTCTTTCTCTCAGATAGATTGACAGATATATAATTTCTAAAGAATTAACAGATTTTTATTTATAATCCAAAATTATTTATTACTTTAAATTTAGTGTACATCCACTAATGTTTACAGTTATAAGTTATATACATATACAACGTGTGTGTGTATATGTATGTATATGTGTGTGTCTGTGTGTGTGTGTATATATATATATATAATAAAAATTTTCATATATTTATAAGGGAAAATTATGATTTTTATATATTTATAAGCGAAAGTGTTTATAGACATAGATAATTGTGTAGCCATAGAAATCAACACTGTATGTACAGTGGCTGTCATTTTCCTACCGCAACATAATCTTAAGACCATGCATTTACTTGGTGTGGACACATGAAACTGACACTCACCATGTAGTGTTCACACACACACACACACACACACACATATATATATGCACACACACACACACATATCAATCTGCACATTTCCCTCTATATCTCTCTGCCTGTAAACATCTGTGCCTCTCTCTTCATAACTGTCTATCTATATCTCTGCTCCTTTATATCTGTCTTTCTGTCTCTAAACTCAAGCATTATCAAAAATTGATTGGTAGATGCATTGGCTATATAAGTGAATATCTGTATTTATTTGAGGCAAACGCATTCACATTTTACTAACATGTTTGTAAAAGTCATGAATTTACATTTCCATGTCTGCCATTTCATCACCTGAAAAATGAGTTAGTAAACATTTAGGAAAACCATTCTCCCATAACTTTACATGCCCAGACAGTAGAAGCAAAAAAGTCATTAATAATCCTTTGACAAGGTCCAGGCTGATTATTGATTAGCCATATTATTTCAGACATTTTTCGGTTATCTTCACCTTTTATCTGTTTTTAATACATTTCAGAAGGGATCTGATTCCAATTTTGTCTGTTCTAATGTTAACATGAGACCTTAACATTTGGTCATGTGATTCTGTTGAACTGTGGTATTCCAGTTGGGATAAAAATTTATTTTTTTTTTTTAAAAAAGCACTAAGATATTTCTGAAAACCACCAGATACAACATATAGTTTGAAGTCCAAATCTTTTGGAATGTTTTAAAAAAAAAACGCACAAAAATGAAGAGAATAGTGTAAAAAAAATATGTGGAACAATAAAAATATTTCATTTCATGACTTTAGAAAACAATATCTACTGTTACCTTTAATCACATATTATATATGTGCAAAATTTTCCAACATTTTTTTAAAACTAGACTGATTACACAGTTGAAAACTAGTTTTTCACAAGAACCTTTTATACATAAACACACCTAATGTTTTTGTAGATGTTAATATAAACAGTCATATGAAAATATTAACTACAAAGTTCTAAGACAATTTTTTTTTAGATCTTATACAAAATTGCATATTTGAATAAAGCATATTTATAAGCAGCAAGTATTCACCCAAACAAATTTGAGTAAAAACAACTGACTAAGTCTGTTTAATTTTTAATTGTATTTTCACCATTTTCCAAGTAAGGTTTTGTTTATTGGAAGCAAAATTGGGGATAAACTCTTCAAAGTTCATGTTTGTGTTCAAGTACTTTTGACCATCTCAGTCATTTTCAAAAATTAATGTGGTAAACAAGATTCCTTTGTTGAAAACCTAGTATTCTTTAGAAAGCTGAATGTTTGAAATAGTATATGGTGATGTCATGTGTGGTGGTTGTTGGGAACAAAAAATTGCATATTTAAGTACAATTAGTTTATAAATATGACCAAAGAGATTTTTTTTTTTTGACAAAACATGACAGGTCAAGTTTACAGATAGAGTAATTGTTATTGACATAGTGAGAAAATGAAATCAGTGAGCAGAGTTCAAATTCCAGCATAGTTTGTTGCATTCACTTTCATACAAATTCCCTTGGGAAATGCATGCATCCATCTCTTCTGCCACTAGGTTGAATAGAATGATATATTGGGATTTCTAGTTTTAGATGGCAGCCAGTCTAAGAGAATATCTACTTCAAATTCAAAAAATGGAGAAGGCATTGGTAAACCACTATAGAACCTTTCCCAAGAAGTCATGGCAATTAGCAATTCAGAGATTATAAATAAAAACACACATATACACACAATAGACAACTGATAAAACTACACACACACACACACACAATAGACGGGTTATTTTTATTTTATGAATGAAGTATGATTTCATGATTTCTACATATTCTTCAGAAAATATTTATTGCATTGAATACAAATTGTCAGCACATTTCATTTGGAGTGAATCATTGTTGTTATATTTTTTTTATTTGATTTTTTAATGTCATCTTCCAAAAGGTAAGATTAAATTTATGGCCTGTAACATGGTTTCAATAATCATTTTTTTTAAATTATAGCTTTTAAGAACAGAAGCATACAAAAGGTTCAAAAGTCTTTTAAACAGGAGTAGAGGCTTATCCCTTGTTTCCTGTTTAATATTGTGTTTCCATTTCCTTCTAAAGTCTTTTCATTCTCTTTCACTTCCCATTGGCCCCTTTCATCAGTTGCATTATTGTCTTACCTGGGCTGAATTGATTATATATATATATATATATATATATATATATATATATATATATATATAGATAGATAGATAGATAGATAGATAGATAGATAATTGATAATATTAGTGGTTAATATACACATACATATGCAATCATATATCTAAAATATATAAAATATATATATACATACATACATGCATATATATATATATATATATATATATATATATATGTATGTATGTATGTATAAAAAAATAATTCAAGAGGATAGAATCCAGGTAGAACTCAATGTCCAGGACAAAGTAAGGATGAATTTGTAGGTCTGATGAATTGGATTGTATTTACGATTCCAATGGAATAAATTATGACCATGGAATATTAGTGTTTAAGCCTTTTTATATATATATATATATATATATATATATTTTTCATGTCACTGTGCAATGCACAATGAAATTGGACAGCCCCCAGGTGCACCAACACACACGCACACTATCAAATGAAGAAATGTAATAACATTTCAAATTGAAAATTGGCATTGTGCAGCAGTGTTCATTTTACGTAGGGCCCAAGGACAAAAGCTGTCCCTCAAGCACTTTGTCCTACAACTAAAACATCATCCTAAGGGTAACAGTTCAAACAAGTGGTACCCAGTTGACTTACTCAATACTTCCACTACCTACCAACTCTTTTTTTTTCCAGAATTACTTTATCCTCTTGACCAAATAAAATAAATCATTTAATAGGGCTTGCTTGAACTAAATAGTTAAAAAAATATAAACTAAATAAAAATAATTCATATTCTTCTATCAATCTACTTATTTCTTCTTGAAAAAAATCCATATTTAGTTGAACAAGCACCCAGAGATATGGTCAACAAATCAAAATCTGTATTCAAGTTAATTAATAGTCCTTAATTTTAAAGTTAGACTATTTTGCTAAAAACTTTTTTGGCGGTGTGTGTGTGGGGGTAATTTATCCCCAGCCAACCCAATACACACAAATTTGAATAAATTTACAATACTTCATGAGGGCAAGCCTCCAAAACTGACTTCTTAATCTTAAGTTCTTTCCGCTTTTCATAATTTTTGTTAAATCAGATTTAATGTTCGTAAGAATATTTTTGTTTGTGTAAGATAAATTTTATCTTTAATAAATTGACAAGTCAAGAACACACTAAAAAAAGATAAAATTGATGAACTGGAAGAATTAAGGAGTCAAACTCAACAAACACAATTATTAATTAAAATAGCACAGGTAAGTTGTGTCAATCAAATAATAGCACTGGTAAGTTGTTTCAATTTATGTATTCTTTTGAAACGGATTATTCATTTAAAATAGTTTTTTTAATATATAAAATAAAAATGCTCTTGCTTATAGATTCTTTGTGTGTGTGTGTGCACGCGCCAGACAGAAACCAGCCACAGACATAAAGAAAGGGCAGCAACAATAGAGGAAAATGTTAGGAAAAAGGAAAGTAGTCCAATGACAATCATCAAAATGAATGCATAGCCTATGTCATTTGCTTATTAAAAAATTAAAAGACCATAAAAAAAAAATTCTCTTGCTGGAATTAAAATTAATCAAGTCGCACTTTTTCAAATAATCCTCCGCTAAACTTTCAGTAATTTTCTACTTTACGGGCGCAGCTACTGAAACCTGCTTTAACTTTAGGATTTTTAGTATTGCTATTTTTAGTATTTATAATTTAATAGTAGTATTATTACTTACCTTGTCGTGTTCCGAAAAATTTATACACCTGGCGCGACAAATTAAATTTGAAAAATTTATTAACGATTCTTATAATAATTTAAAACTATAAACTGTAATTTATAACAGGCATCCATGACGTCTTCTAAATAAATAAAAAATCTAAACTGTTTAGACTAAACACCTACGCGCGTTCGCGTGAGAATATGGCTGTTGAGAAAAGAAAGACTTTTTTTTACTTTTTCTATTTAAAAATACATTAGAATAATGGATTTTCCTAATAAAAAAAATCATACAATACACCAGATATATAAAAAAAAAAGATTTAGTAATTTTTTTTTCTAATTTTTATTTGTAAACCATGTTTGTCAGGCTTAATAGAGAAAAAAGTAAATGATTCGTTTCAAAATCTAAGACAAAAAAAACGAATGAATGAAAAAAAAAAAACATCTTCAGTTAATTTACCAAATAAAATATTAAAAAATTAATAATATCCACGACACTTTTATGATAAATGAGACCAAACGAATTGGATGAAAAAGAAAGGGACATTTTCACAGCAGTTCACATGACTTGCACTTGGCCAAGAGAAAACATTCCCCTTCTTTTCACACACACACACGTACATGTATATATATATATATATATATACGATACGCATACACACAGAGAGAGTTCGCTTGATATTCTATTCGTCTTCCTCTTCCAATTCCATCTATGTCCGTACACTTTATTCCATTTAGTATTAACTAGTCCTTTGTGACTCAGTTGTGCGACTTTCGTGTGCTCCAGTTAAATAAATGCCATAGAAAAGTAATATAAATACAAGAAAAGAGAGCGTAACGAGGAACTTTGTAGTAATTAATGCATTCGATTTTGTTAGGGAATTTAAAAGAAAGAAAAAATGGTTTTGTGAATAAATATAAAATGCAACAAACATACAAATTACCATTAACTAAATGAGATATAAAAGGCGGGCAAGTCTTTGATTTCGCGCGATCTCTCTCTCTCTCTCTCTCACACACACGCACACGCACACACACACACACACACACACACGTCTTCTTATCGTTAGTACTTGTTTTACATTCACCTTTCTACTCTTTCCCCTCTTCTTTCTTTCTAATCTATCCCTTTTTCATCTACATTCCTGTTCCCTCAATCTCTATCTCCTTCTCTCTCTCTCTTTCTCACTCACACACACACGTCTTCCTATCGTTAGTACTTGTTTTACATTCACCTTCCTACTTTTTCCCCTCTCCTTTCTTCCTAATCTATCCCTTTTTCATCTACATTCCTGTTCCCTCTCTCTCTCTCTCTCACACACACACACATACCTCTTGCTTTTTATTTCTCCTTATTTTCTTGGTCTGCTTCCACCTCTCTTTTGGTTTTCTTTCTACATTTTGCAATCATACTAGATTCTGAGATTCAATCTAATAATCTTAGTGCATGCTTCACGTACTCTCTTTAGGTTCTACCTTTTTATCTTTCGCAGTCTCTCTACTTCCATCAATCCTTCTCTTTTCTCTCTTTCTCTTGGTCTGGTCGTATTTAATTTCTCTCTATCTGATTCTGCCCATTTATTTATCATTTTTACCCATCAGTCTTCTTATCGTTCTATCTCTACTAATAATAGTATATCTTTCTACCTATCTATTACTGCCTGCTCACGTCTATAATTTTTTAGGTATCTTTTTCCATGCACCTTTCTCACGCTCGACATGCACCTACATTTCTCTCTACTCTAGTTTTTGCATATAATAATTTAGTTATTATATGCAAAGTAACTACCTTTCTCACATTCTCTCTGCACACAATTATCTATCTTTCCCTATTTGCACACATCCACCTACCAATATCTCTCAACCTACTTACATCTCTTTGCTCTCATTATTAGAAAAAAGCTTCAAATCAAAAGGATATATAACTTAAGGGAATGCTGAAAAGTTATTGGCCTGACCAAAAAGTACTTAAAAATAGAATAAAATAAAAAATATAAACTTAATATAAGTTTGGTTATCTGGAAAGTGAGTTGGGCCCAAAACTTTTCAACACACACAATATACTGTATACTGCATTTATAGAGTAGGTAGCTAAGTAGGTAGGTAGATAGATAGATAGATAGATAGATAGATAGATAGATAGATAGATAGATAGATAGATAGATAGATAGATAGCTGATAGAGAAAGAGAGAGATAAATAGATGATTGATATTTGATAAATAGATATTAGACAGATTGATATTAGATAGATGGATAAATAATCGAGGGATATTAGATAGACATATATATATTTAAATATCAAGTTTGTTTTTTACTACAAAAAGTAAATATTTGTGTTCTTTTAAAAATACAATTTACACCATGTCAAAAAATGTTTTCAAATATAAATTTTTACTTATTAAATTTTTCTCCTGATTTTCATTTTCCCCTTTCAGTATTAGAAAATTTCAACAAATAATTAAACTGAAGATATTATTACTAATGACTAGATTGATGATCTGAGTAGTTGCAATAAGCAATTGAAATTAAAATGAAATACTCATAAAAAATTAATAATATTTGGAAATACTTCTTCAATAATAAAATTCCAAACTTATAATTGTTAAATAAGACCCTCAAGGAAAATTAGAATAGTGTAATTGTAAAGATTTATATAAATAATCAACAAAAAGGAATTTTATGAATTTACCACGATATACTGATTAAAGAATAAGGCATAAGGAATGTAAAATATAGTAAAATATTTAATCAGATATATTTTATTTCCACACCCAGTAGAATCAATTGACATGGCTTGTTTTAATGTAATATTAATCCTTCAAGTAAAGAAGAAAGGAAAATACAAATACAAGATCTTAGTTTATATACAACTTACAAATTTTAAGGAGAACTCTTTTCATTAATATCAAATAATTAAGATCAGAAATCATTGTTAAACATTATAAAATTGTCTAGGAAATATATCATTCATTATAATGAATGCAGAGCTACACAAGACAGGAAATTGTGGAAAGCCATGATCTCCAACTTCCTGAAGGGACACAGCATATAGAAGATGCAAGATTTATAAACAATGACAAAATTAATATGAATATTGGCATGAAATAATTCTTAGTCTAACAAATAAAAATTTATTTTTTTGTCTCATGTTTAAGTTTGTTTATTTATTTATTTTTTTTGCCTTAAGTTGTGAAAGGATTTGTTAATATTCAATTTAGTTTTTAAGCTACTCTCCTCATGGGTGTGTATTGGATATTAGTATGGAAAGTAAAATCAGCGAACCAAGTTCAAATTCAGGTAGAGCTTTCTGTGAAAAGCATGAATCCATCTTTTCTTCTCCCAGAGTAGACTGGCCTCTCTAGCCTTGTATAGTAATCAGTCTAGGAGAAGGAAAACTTAATTTCAAACTGTGGAGAAGGCAATAAGAAATTAGTATTTCCCAAGAATGCATGGCAATTCACAGATAATAAAGAAAAAGAGATGTGTGGAAAGGCAAAATTGTCTATGTCCTGAGGGTTATAGCATTTGGAGAAGAGAAAACTCTTCCCTGGTATTTCTCTTTCTCTCTCTTTGTTTCACTGGGTTTATTTTCTCTGACCTTCATAAGGTGGAATTTGTCAGGTGTTGAGTCCATTGTTTGTTCACTGTGTTGTATTACACAATACAATTCAGCCAACAGACCTGAAGAAGGTCAAAGGACAAAATCAGTTGAAATGTTTTAGGAAAAGGGAAGAAAAAAAAGAGAGAGATAAAGAAAGTTGAAAGAATTGAACATCACAGGTACAAAACTTTAAAAAGGTTCACCTTCAAAAGAAAAAAATGTTGTACTCTAAAAGTAGTAACATACTTTGAAAGCATGAAGGTAACTTGAAAAAAGACGCTTTTAGATAAATCAATATTTGGTTGACAAGAAATGTGACCGATTTTGCTAATCAAACAATTATCATTCAAGGGTCTTCTTTTTTTTCAGAGTTACCAACATTCGTTTTAATATATGCAATTTTTGTTAATATCTTAAACAAAGAAAATGTGTCAAAGCAATAGAAAGTATATATAATGCAATATGTGTGTGTGTGTTTGTGTGTATGTGTGTCTTTTCAGAATTCACAGATACTATAGCGATCCAAAATGTGGGCTGGGGAGAGAAACATTTTGATCCTGATGCATACATAAAGAGTGTAAATATATATATGTATATATATATATATAGAGAGAGAGAGAGAGAGAGATATCATCACTTGACTTGATTTATTCTTAAATATGGATAATGCTTATATATATATATATATATATATGTATGTGTGTGTGTGTGTGTGTGTGTGTGTGTGTGTGTGTGCGCGCGTAGACATACCAAAATATAATTATTACATAACCAAATTATGCTTTAATAAGTTTAAAACTACGCCTCCACTTTTTTGTTTCTACTTTTACATAAAATAAAGATAAAAAAATT
The DNA here is from genome assembly GCA_903632075.3 of Acanthosepion pharaonis. Taxonomy (NCBI): domain Eukaryota; kingdom Metazoa; phylum Mollusca; class Cephalopoda; order Sepiida; family Sepiidae; genus Acanthosepion; species Acanthosepion pharaonis. The sequence goes on from CAHIKZ030001490.1 coordinate 393,395, forward strand.
TCTTTATATTTGAAAATTTCTGAACAAAATATTTTTAAAAGATTAATTTTAACAAAATTATGTTTAGCAAAAAAAAAAAAGATAAATAAATAAATAGAAGTAAAAAATATTTTTTTTTAAATTTTAATAACACTTTAGTTTTAGTATATTCCTGAACCAGACTTAATTGACTAAAAAGAAAAAAAAATATAGTATCATGAAATTTTTTTTAAATCAGCAGTTCAAAGATTTTCTCTTGACTATAAGCTTTATTATAACAAATGTTACAGGAGTGTTGAAGAGTGCTCATTCCAATCTGCTTTTCAAAATCTGACTAAATGATCAAACATGAGGTTTTTTTTTTCAAGTCTTTTTGATCAGAATATCGCCCCCACCCCGTCCCTCATAAAAAAAATGGCTAACAATTGTTTAACATTGTTTACTTTATCACTCATGTCATGCAACAAATACACTGGTTCCGATGCTTTTTATATACTATTTATTTTAATACTTTATAATACTTAAAGCTTAAATATGATGATTTAGCAGAAAATACAAAGATGTAGGTCAGTATGGAGAAGAACTCTTGTTCATCTTCGACTTAAAAAAAACAAAGAAAGAAAAAGAGTTAATTCTGCAATATGAGATACAGATTTTCTCTGAATAATTTGTATTAAAATATAAATATTTTTATCAAAATGACTTGATGCAACTTTTAAAAAACATTTTTTCCCAGTTTTATGAATTACAACTGAAATATTTCTTTTTCTCAATTGCAAAACTAAGTCATGAAATATCTGCATCAAAGAAATTATTTTTTACATCTCACAGGATTTTACAAGAATAATTTTTATCTTTTACTAATGAATTATAGATTTAGAAGAGCGAAAATTATGTTGTTTTAAGATCTAGTTAAAAAAAACAATGGAATATTTTAAATGTTGTAATTGAAGGGATTTTCCTGTTAAATATACAAAGCTTTTCTTTAATTTATATATATATATATATATATATATATATATATATATATATATATATATATATATATATAAAAAAAATCTGCATTAGGACTGTTTAAAAAACTTGACTAATGAGAAAATTAAAAGCATATTCATTCACAGTTATCTTTTTAGGCTGTTTTTTTTAGAAATTATACACTTGAAAGCTGTAGAATGGATTGGTTGAAATGCTGTAGTAACAACACCAATAACGCCAAAAAGTGAATTCAGTTGTCCGAATAAAGCTTGAATTGTTCTTCACATACTTATAAACAATTCACTTATACAAGACCAAAAAAAATTCAAAAACTTAAAAACACCAATTAACTAAAATATGTTATTTACTACATTTTGTGACATCTATAAAATGAAAATAATACCGGTCTCTTCAGGATGTGGGTAATCACGGCTCTCCACAACTTCATGCCTTTTGTTGTTCTATAATACTTGTACCTTTATGACTAGTTTTTATTATAGTGGTGCTTGTTCCACCATCCATTAAATCAAATTCATCAAATGTTTGTTAAATTATATCTTACTGCTTTCTACCTTTGCTTCTCTTGCCTTCAGTTTATCCTGTGAGTGTTAAATTCTTCAAGTCTTCTTTCCTCATTGTGTTCCAAATATTTCAGCTGTCTCTAATTATTAACAGCAGATTTTTCCACTTACTATTCTCTTTAAATATACACTCTCTCTATGGTATTATCAACATTCATCAGTAGAACCACATCTCTGTCACTTCAAATTTTTTCTTCATCTTTGAGGGAATTGTTCAGCATTTACTACCAGATAGGAGAATAGACATTATATAACACCCCAGCACTCTTTCCTTCGTTTCTAAGGATGCTTCTTTCACAATTTTTATACAGCTTCAGATTTCTGTCACACATTCCTTTGGCTGTAACATCTCCACACCTGCCTGATTTTTACACACTCCCAAGATACGCAACATTAATTTTGTCCCTTTTTGCTGACAACCCTGTTTTCTTAGTTATTGGTTAGTCTTTTCTGCTATCAACTTAGTGTCATCTGTACAATATATGCAGTTATGATGATAGCCTCTGATAGTCATCTTATAATCCACTCAATGTTGAGGTTAAATAAATCTGGTGATAAAACAGACCTTAGTTGTACTCTTCTATAGATGTATATTCACTAAACTCATTCTTTATCCACATTTAAGCTGCCTGTTCCCAGTACAGATTATTTGATTGTCTTTTCTGTGTAGATCAAGCTTTCTTAAAATTCCAAAGGGAAAAAATTGTAATGCACTTCTATTGTTCTGATCTGCAATAGTATCACCAAAAGTCTTCAAAAAATAATAATTCATGCTTACCTTCTATTTAGCATTACCAAAGGATAACCAATAATATATATATATATATATATATATATATATATATATACAGTTTTAAGGTATGCTATATGGGTAGTGCTCAATATTCGGGATAGAGTGTGTTGTGCGTGTTCTTAAATTATTTTTGAAAATATTTATTTTAAATAAAATTTTAAAAAGTTAATTTGTTGGAAGGTGGCAGATTTTAAAGCTGCAACCAGAAATAGAATAAAATTTTTTTTAAAAAGTTAGTGTGTCATTAATTAATTAATAATACTAATATTTTACATTTGATTCTACTTTTCCGTTTTATTTTATTTTTTCAGCATTAGCCATTATGATTAGCAGTCCTAAGTGATTTTTTTTTTACACATTTCAGTTCTCGTAAAAAGATGCCATGTAAACGAGAAAAAATCGCAAAGATTAACTCAGAAAAATCACTACACACACACAAAATAAAATGTTAAAAACTAAATAATGATTCTACATTGGAAGCACGTTTTCTAAGCTTGAATTATTGTTTGATGTGTGTGTATGTATAATACACACGTTCACTCTTTTTGTTGAGTGAGATAATCAATTTAATTATTAATTAACTAGGGTTAAGAATTGATTATTATAATGAATTTTTAAAACAATGAAGTTTGGGATTTTTAAAATGTTCGTTTTCGTAGTATATCAGCGAACTTTTCTTTTTTTGTCATTCGACTGCAAGCATTAATGGATTTATTACTTGCTTACTGAGAAAGTATATTACGAGTTTTGAATGCTTGTAAAAAAAATAAAAATTTATTCTCGATAATCATTACAGAGGGCTTTGTTTGTCAAGTGATTTGCGAGAATGACGTTGGCCATTACACACACACACTTTATTGAAAATATTTTCAGAACGAAAATGAATTCTTACTGCAAAATGACAATATCGATGGAAATTACAGTGATAAATTAGAAAGAATGTAATCAAAATATTATTATCTTTGATCAATAGACTATGGAAGTGGAGACGCTGTGTCTCTAAGTTCATAATTGATATGATGAAGAATAGGATTTTTTTATTTTATTTTTTATTAAATTTAGAATTTCGAGATTGGAAGATGAAATTAACTAGAGAAAATCATTCATTATATTTCTAACATAAAATTATTTGTTTGTGTCGAATGAATGAATACTGTTATTTACTTAGTGTTACTCACTGTTATTATTTTTTTTAGTCGTTACTCGTTTTAAAACATTATGATTAATTCAACAACAAAAAAAGACAAATAATTTTATTTCTTTATTTTCCCCTAACAAATAGTAAGAATTTCAACAATTTTCTGTAAATGAGTTTTTACAATTTTCTTGCGACTAATTGTAAGGCGAGTTGAAAGGAATTATGCCGATCGCCCCAAAATACAAGACGTTTCTTCGGAAAGACGCACATGTCAAGCTTAAAGTCAAAGTAGAATGGTCCGTAAAAGGGAAGGAGGGGGTAGATATCACAAGAAACTGACATGTGTATGAGTTTCCCGCCTTCCCACTCCTCTCACTTTGGTCTGTGTTCTCATTCTTCTCTTTATACAGACCTTTAACCTTTTAATTTTACAGACAAAATAATTTTTGATACTTCATCTTCGGTAAAAGAGCATCGTAACAATAACACGCAAAAATTTCTAAAAGAAAGAACACAATCATGATCAGACTTAAACTTTAAGCAAAGACAACGACTTCGACTAGTTTTCTGATTTTTTTAATTTTTATTTATTTATTTATTGTCAAAAGGTATGTGTCAATAAATGGCTTCCTTTCACAAACACCATTAATGAAAGTGGTCAAGTAATTGAAATCTATTTCAAGTTAACTACTAGTGTAAGTCGACATCAAATAAAACGTCACCTGCAAAAAAAAGGTAGTTTCATTCATTACGTTTTTATAAAACAAATTTTTGTTGACAAGTGAGCGCTATCTCTCCCATCCCCGTCCACACATTACAAAAATAGTATTTTGTCATTAAAAAAAGAATAGTAAAAAAAAAAAAAAAAGAGTAATAATTTATTTGAAGAAATTTATTTATTAGTTGCTGTTGAAAAAAAAGGGTGTCACAGACACCTCACCTTGATATTTTTTTAGGATTTTGATTCCATCCCACATCTCTTTTTATTTCTGAATAACCAAGGTAAATAAACTAACTTTGAGATTCAATCGGAAAAAGAAAGACGAAATGTCAAAAATTTATCGGATAAATTAATTACTAGTTTTCCGAATTCGAGTCCGATCAAAGACTTAGAATCGACAGAAAATGTACATTCAAAAACAAAATCAATTCTAATTCCTCAAAAAAGTCAAAAAGGATAGTAATCAAAAGATGTTTTTTAATTGAATACTCAATTTGTTGGTTTAAGTACTTTTTTCTTTGAAAAGGAAGGAAATGAGAATACGGTAAATAAGTTTTGTTTGTTTTTTATTTACGAAATTAAATAAAGACTAAAATAAATTAAAAGTTTACTTTTTAACAAAATCGCTAGCAAAAGTACAGTTGTTTAGCTTTCTGACCTAAGAATTCGCATGATTTGCACTTTTGTTTTCACGATTTACTTTATGATTCTGCTTTAAAGTGTTAAATGACAATAAGTTAATGAAATAGCAACGGGTTCATAATGTTGCATGTGTAGCAATTTTAATGGGCATACGATTAAAATATGACTCAATCATTGAATGAAAAGGAAAGATTTATGCACTGTACCGCTGTTGCTACAACAACATTATTGCACAAATGAATGGAATAATATCTGCTCCGTTCGATTTTTCGTTACCTGCTATAGTTTCTAAAACAACGATTGACAAACCAACCAACTAGACTGCTTCAGCTTCCTTCAATCATACCTGGTCGGTAGTAGTTTATTAATTTTCTTTTACTAGTAGACTTAATTAGAGAATAAAACTACTTAGTTGAATTGAATAATAAATACCTTTGTGAGTAGAAAGCAGTTGTTTTTTCGGAATTTTTTCTTACTAATAATTATGGACATTGAACATATATTTATTTTAAAAGAGGTTCTATATGTGACAAGAGAAGATGAAAATAAGGGCTATGAAAAAAGAAAACGAGTGTTTAAAAATGGATCAAAAACTCGAAATAGAGAATCAAACAACAGACAAAACAATTTGGACGAAAGCAGAAAACGCTTTGTTCCCTTAACTACCAAAAGGATAGAGCTCTGGAATTTAAAATGTAGATTATGGAAAATGGATCAAAGAATAATTAAAACGCAATCCTGAAAACACTTAACAGGAGGAAGGGATAAAGATACAAAAAAAAAGAAAAAAAAAAAAAAGCTACGGGTTGAGAAAGAAGTGAATAAAAAGGTAGCTTTAACTTCTTCCCAATTCTAAGCATTTAGAAAAATGTTGATTTTAAAGAATTAAAATATGTGGCCTGATTGCCCCTAAAAATCTCTGATGCGTTGTTGTATAAAGGAGGAAGGGGGAAATGAGGGGGGATGTCACTTTTATCATCGTATATTTCATACCAGTGATGGCATAGCAGTTTCAACATCAGTGTGAGAGGCGCGTGCACAAACGCATCGCCGCGATGCCAAGAAGCACTGTGAAGAGAAAGAGAATATTTATGATAAAACCTATGCACTTTCGAAGATTTTTTCTTGTCGCAAAAGGAAAATACACACAAACACACGTACACATAGATTTTTACATAAAACTGTTAGTGTTCGTGGTTGGAGTTTTCTTAGCTTTTTTTTCTCCCTACTCCCTAAAAAAGCGTGTTCTAAAAACATTCCATTTTTATTTACTAGCACACGCTTTCACACTTTTTTTTTTTCAGCCAAGTAATGTTTTTTAGCGTAATCAAATAATAATAAAATTGATTTCTTTTTTCAAAAATAAATATCCATAAAACAAAGATCATTTACTTATCCTCACGCTAAAAAATACAAGGTATGTAGTATGTACAAGAAACAATAGTAGTTTCGACCAGCGATGTTAATTCTAAATTCTCTGTACTTTTTCTCATCGATCACATTCACACACACGCATAAAAGGCAGGAAGGATTTTTGCTATAATCAGGTGTCAATATTGTTTTTAAAATTGAAAAAAAAAAAAGAAGATTGTGTAGAATACAGCAAGAGGAATTTACAGTTTTTCACAATTTCCAGTGCAGAAACAAATCGAAACTGCACAACACATTGTACAAAAGAGAGATGTGATCATGATCAAGGATGAAGAAGACTGAAGAAGATCCTTTCTTTCTCTGTTTGCCTAACAAATATTATACAAGGATAAGTTAGCGTTGTCGTTACGTTTAGAAGGTCTGGTAATCTTAAGAAGATTGTGTCGAAATTAAAAATTCTATCTTGACAAAGAAAGACCCCTTTTTAAAAAGACTAAAACAGAATTATTACTAAACTAAACAAAACATAAAAAAGGATATTATTACTCGAATAAATACTTGGTTTAGGGAAGTGGTAGGGGCGATATTTAATCAGATGGAAATGGAAATAGGTGGAAAAGTAGTGATAGAAAAGTCACTGAATCGAAGTGAATGTAAAAAAAATAAAAGTCATGACAACATTTACCAAATTGCTATACGATATCTTTTTACGCGAATAATACTAAAAAATAAAAATATGTTTTTAAATCGATACCAAAGTAAAGTACTACGTCTAAAAATCTGTTTTTCTTTTGTTTTGGGGTTTTTCTTTTTTTTTTATTTATTCATTTTCTTTATGGAAATGAAATGTGTGCACATTTACCTTAAAAATACAAATGACAGAAATTTTTTTTGCGTAAAGAAATCGATTATTAAAAGTTAATTTGGACTGAAACGATCGGCTCAAAAAGTACATTTTACTTTTAGTGACTTCCGAATAAAATCTTAGGATCATAAAATAATTTCGTTTTACACTTCTCCAACTTTAAAAATTAATTAAAACATTGACATCCTTTCTTGACTTGTGGTTTTAATTAATAAACTAAACTTGGCTTCTTTTGTTTTCGGAATTTAGATTATTTCTAATTTATTACTTTTTTAACGATCAGTATATAAAACTTAAGAAAAACCCGTAATTAATGTCACTTATTTGATTTTCTTTTCTTTTTTTGTGTGTGTCTATGTACAATTACAACAACCACTTACTGGGAAAAAAAATGAGCAAGTTCACGGAGTCGGAGAAACAGCGTTTATTTAAAAATCAAAACCTAGAGGAAAACAAGTTAAAAAAAATTATTCTCGTCTAATTTTAAGTTAGAAAGTACTTTAATTCTGCGACAACAATCTAATTTATTTTTAATTACTTATTAATGAACTACTAATATGTTTGGGTTGTAATCAAATAACTAGTAACTACTAAAACACGCCTCTTGCCTCGTGTACGGTGCGTGCGTGCGTGCAAAGTCATGCTATAAAGGAAGCATGATGAATATTGAATACCGTTTCTTTCCTCAGGAATATTTTGTCCATTATACCCTCTGAAAATAATTCATTTTCGAGTTTGCTGATAGTACTTTGAATACACACCGCACAGGTACCAAATAAGGTGGGAAAATACTTTTTTTTTTTAAAAAAAAAAAAAGAAAAAAAAGACTTCGATTTTAATTTTTAATTTACAAAAAGATTACTAAAAAACAAATTGCATACCACTTGTATGAAGATGGAAGAAGAAGTGATAGTTTTGCACGCGAGAGAAGATCAGAATAGAAAATATTACGGGGAAGAAAAAAAAAATCTATCGTTTGTTTGTTTTTTTAATAAAATAAAAACAGAATAATGAGAAAATAATGCGAACTAAATAGAACCTCGCTTCGTTTTTACTTTTTCTCTCTCTCCCTCTCTCCCCAAAACAGGTAGGAAGAAGAATGAAAATGTAGAAATGTTGATAATTATTAAGAAAGATGTGGACTTTATCCTTTTGTGTGTGTACATATTAACAGTGTGGATTATTAATATTAAACTAGCCTTCATAAAGAAAGATATTTAAAAATACAATATATTTTTACTTTATCGAGCGAAAGATATGAAAAATACGATATTGTACCGAAATGGACAATCATTGATGAGAAAAAAAAAAAGGGAAGAATTCGCTTGGACACGAGGAATTGAAAATTTAGAGTCAATGCCAAAATATAGAGATGCGTGGAAAATATCGTGTTTAGAAGCAGAGAAGAGTGGCGCACAGCTAAAAATCGTCGGCATTGTGCCGTCGTTGTGTGTATAGAAAAACGTTAGTGAAATTGAAAGTAAAAATGAATAGACAGACGGTCAGAACATAAACAGTGGGAAAAGATTCGCTCGACTTGATTTCTTTTTAACAAACAGGGTGGGGGGGATACTATTCAGAAACTGACAGATTGATTAATAGATTAAATAATTAAATTTTAAACGTGATTAATTTCACATCTAAAAAGTACACGAGAGTTTTAACTGGCAACTGGCGAAAGGGATTTCCCAATCAAAAAAAGACAAGTGCTAAGTCTTAAACTTTGCCGTTATTAATAAGGTAAAACATAAAAAAATCCACTCTAAAAACAAGTTTCTTTTCTTTATCCTTTTTTTGTTTTTCGTTTTTTGTTTTGTTTATTCTTTTTTGGGTTTTTTTTTTTATTTTTTTTTTTTTTTAGATAGTGAAAATTGTAATCTACCATGATCTCAAATTAGAGGCGGGTGGTCAAGTATGAGAATTTAAAGGAATTTTTTTTTTTCCTTTATTATTAATAAAAGAAAAAGTAATTTTATTTTATTGACGCACAGTTCTGGACTTACTTGAGATGTTTCTCCACATAGCCGCGTCATCGTGTGATGTGGAAGCACCAAGAACAGAAATCAACATCGCAGCTACCACCAGTAAAAGTAAATCCATGGAAAGTGTACTCCCTGTAAGCATGAGGAGAGAACATTGGCAAGTTCAGCAACAATAATAAAACAAGCTGCCGTCAACATGTGATGTTGCTTAATAATAACCTAGCTGCGTTGTAATTGACATGCATATATGTCAGCTGATTAGCCAATCAGAACGCTCCTCTTAATTGCTCATCTTACTTCTATTCAGAAGCACATCGGTGGAGAGTAAGAAGACGGCGATGATGACGACGACGACGACGATGATGACGGAAAAGAAAGAAAAGATGGAAAGAGCAGGCCGCAGGAGCAGTGTTGGATGGATGGATGGATGGATGGTTGTGGCCACGGCAGCAGCAGCAGCAGCAGGACTGGCAGTAGTAGTTGGCAGTAGGACTGGCAGTTGTGTCTCTCCCTCTCAGTGTGATGTGGTGTGTCTCCTCCGACACGTCTTTCCTTCATCGATGATGGCAAAACTAAAATTCAACATTGGTAATCTATCCCCACATCTTTTACGGACCCGCTAAACACGGTTGTATTAAAGAACTGATATTAAAAAAAAAATCAAAAAAAAAAAATGCAAAACGTGCTTAGGAATCGAACCTGGAAAAGTAAAAAAGGAGAGCCCCAATAATGGGAGCTGATCTCTCAGTGGTTCTGAAGTGGGTGTGTATCCTGTGCAGTTAAAATAACAGACGTCCTTTCTTACTTGGAATAACAGCATCTGCTGCGGATACTAAAAAATGAAAATTCTGAAATGTACAATATTGGAAGTGGTTATATGCAATTCTGGACAACATTGTTAGAAAGAATACAAACAAAGAGTTGGTTTGGAGAGGGAAACAATAGGAATAATGATTAAAAAAGAAAAGAAAAAGGGTTCATGGGTAGTAAGGGTTTTAAAACAAACCCTACTCATTCAGTGTCGATTCTCAATCAATCAATATAGTTTTAGTCGCAAGTACTTTAATCAACACTTTTTTTTTCTTTGCTTTTTTTTTTGTTGATTTGATTTAAAAATATAAACGAATAAAGGCAGATATGATTTACTACTGAGAAGTGGAGTAAAAACTGTTGTAGGTATATTTCAGGTATATTTTGTTTTGCTTTTCGCAAGCGGAGAAAATAATCATTTTATATTAAAAAAAATAGTAATTTGAAGAAGAGCTGGTGAACTTCCTTCCAGTTTAAAAACGGTTATCAGTCATTACAAAAGCCAAAAAAAAAAAAGAAAAAATAAAGGGAATTTACAGAAACCGCACCTTCTTTCCAAATACTAACTAAAAAGTATTTTATTTTTTTGCATTTTTTAGTTTCTACTTTTTAAATATTTATTCATTTATGATTTATTGAACTTAGATTAGTTAGTGTTAATTTAAAAAGCCGCATGTATGGTACAGCAATCAAACTAAAAAGTGAAACTTAACTAAAACAATGACCAGAGCGGAACTGACCTGAACAGCGCTTTACTAACTTTGAGAATTGATAACAAGTACAGGAAAATTATTAAAATAAACACTAACAGCAAAAGGGCTTTCCAATCACATACTGTTAGTGTTATTTTTTAGCCATTGGCATTATTATTGAATTATTGTTATACTTAGTAAATCAGAACGATGTTTTTATGAGTGCGGCATTTTTTTTTTAGCTTCTTTATCTTTTTTTCATAAATCCTTTATTTCTTATTTTATTATCTTACAGTTTTTAAAACATCTTAAAAATCAACTGATAATGTTTTTTTTTTTTTTTTAGAACCAACATGTAAACTAAACTTATGCTAATCGTGAAGATCCAATCAACAGTGTAATTTTTTTTTCGGGGACCAATTTGCAACTTTTTGGCTGTTGTAGTTTAAGGAAGGAAAGAGTACAACAGACGACATGTTAAAAGCAACAAATATGGGAAAACTGGCTCAAAAGAATCCATATAATTACTTGGTTTTCCAGTCACTCATCATCACTTATTGAATTAATTCTCATTATTTCAAAGAATTAATCTAAAACCATCGTACTTAATAAACTTTAACTAGGATGACAGTAAAATTTTTATCCAATTAAAAAATCCAATAATTATGTTTAATCAAAAATTTTTAAAAACTTAGTTTATTTCCACCAAATTTGTTCATTTCTCTTTGATCATTCTGTCCTTTATAAAGTGTCGTTTGTCTTGAGTAGTCCCCCCTGTTACGACGAATTTACGAACATTTTTGAAAATTACTTCTTTGGGTGACACTTCGCTGTGAATCAAGGCTAGCAAGCTTAATGAGCTGACCATTACGACTGAAGAAAGTTCGACTCTCATTGATGTGTCCCACATTTCTGACCTTGTGCCAGACTATGCTAAGCTTGAAAAATAATAGTAACGTCCTTAAAATACACTTTATTTTTTTATCTGAAAAAAAAATGATTTTTCACAATAAACTAAACCGTGTATATAACAACAAAATGAATTAATTTCACTTTATCATTTTGAGCTTGTGTTTGAATTGAAATATAAAAAAAAATCTATCGAAATTAAATTCTTTCGGATTAACCAAAGGTAATTGGAATTTAGAATCCACCGGGAAACTAGAAGACGGAGAAAAGTCAGAGTTACGCCCCGATGTTTGCGGAAAAATGGGAAAAAAGTTACCTTGAGCCACATTTTGTATTCAGTTAATACAAAATGTGGCTCAAGGTAACTTTTTTAATCTATCTATCTATCTCTACACTGTAACTTGTGGATAGATAGATAGATAGATAGATAGATGTGTGTGTGTGTCTGCTTATCACAAAGCTAGACTAAAAAGTCACATCAAGAGTTATGTGCAGGGACATCAGATTGAATATATTACTGTTAACAGGAGGACTTGATCTCTACCTTTATGCCAGAAACAATGTAAGAACTAAAGAACAAGACTACTTCCACCGGGCATGGGAAAGTACATCATTATATCAATCATGAAAACACGGGACAAAAAATTTTGACAGCAATGGAATGTTGTTTTTAAAGCCATTCTTGTTTCAAGAGACATTTACAGAGCCCACGAGCGGGCAACACCAGCATATGCGTAATTATGATGCCGAGATGTTATCTATGTAATCGAATGAATACTCTCTCTCTCTATATATATATATATATATGACAAAGTCGAAAAAGTTTTCGTGTGACGCGTTTTGTCCTTTCTGACTTCATCAGTCTACTCTAACTAAATTGATGTTTGTGAAGGACGAAACGCGTGACGCGAAAACTTTTTCCACTTTGTCATAGATTTTCATAAATTGTTCTTTGTATATATGAAAATAAGTATATATATATATCATTTTCATATATATATATATATATATATATATATATATAAAATTTTCTTTAATAAGACTTTCGAGTCCATTTCACACGTTACAAATATAGATCATACTTCCTTTTCTTATTCTTCTTATATAGCAGGAAAATTAAATTGGATGTAAAGCTTTGTTTAAAAAAAAGAACTGTACTGGTAAATTCATTTGACAAGTCACCAAAAAGGACATGCCAGCGTTAATAATTAGTCGCAATCAATATATTAAAAATAAACTTCCAATAATAGTGGTAAAAATTTTAAATTGCAGTTTATTCATATTTTACAACAAAGTCTTTATGTGTACAGGTGTGGATAATTTGACCTTTGTTGAAGTATATATTTTCATGAAATGTTTGTAGAAATAGACATGTGTCTGATATGAAGAAAGTTCATACATTTTATTTTGGTACTTCCAAAGATTCGCTAAAAAATGAGCATAGATGATGAAAAAAATGACCCAAATTTGATAAAAAAAAAAAAAAAACAGTTTCATCGTTAAAATCTTTGTTGTTATTAAGAGGAAAAACAAAAGGAGTTTCTGATTATTAAATTATATTTTTTAATACTTTTTAGAACCTACAATATTTTGGTTAAAAATTTTGTTTTTCTTGCGTCAACAGATGACCATAAATAGGAAATTTGAGCGTATTTTTGTTTTGTATGTTTTTTTTTTTTGTTTTTTTTGCAGTTGAAAACATTGATTTAGAAATTCTTGCAAAAATCAGATAAATTGTCAAATTTTAAGAAAACTAAGACTTATTCACGTGGATCATAAACATTTTTTTCTCAAACAAGACCGCCAGTTACAGAAAATTTGCTCTGAATCGTAAAATAAAAAATACAATAAAACTAAGACATTATTTAATTAGAAAAACTTTTAATTGCTTTTATGAAAAATATTTTTTCGATGAATAATAAATTTCTTTAAGAATTGTTTTCATTTATAGGGTTTAAAATATTTTAAAATTCTGTATTAATTTGTAGCGGTTAGGCGATATTTCCATTAAGTAAAAACGATATGCACTAATCATAAATAGAAATTCTTACTACAATTCAGCGATCCCCAGTATTTAAAAAAGAGTTTTGAATTTTTTGTGTGTGTATAAACGTGCCGATTTTTATAAATATGGACTGCCATACACGACATTATCAAAAAATAAGAGCAGTAACTATAGTAAATTTAAAATTTATAGGTAATTTTCTAGCATTTCCTGAACAAGCGTTTTCGTAAGTAAGACTATAAAGTAAAGTACCTAAAATTCAATAAAATATTTTAAAAGTTTTAAGATTACTGTGTAGTTTCAAATTATTTCCCCCCTTATCTAAATGCTGCAATCGTCAGGTCATCGATATGTCAGCACCTCATAGAAACACCCACATCCGTGTTAAAAAAAATGCTTTTCTGCGATATTTTAAACTGGAAGTAAGTAATCTAATATTTGTTTTAATTCAGATTAATTAAATTTTAAATCAATTAATCTTCTTCAAATAAAGTTTCAAAAAAGTATATTTTATTTCTGAAAGATTTTTTAATAAAGAGAATTATGTTGTATTGACAGACTTGTCAATATGGCCGATTTTAGCAATTTTAAAAAATCATTCCAATCAATTTAAATATAGCAAAGTATTTTGCTTATTGGAAATATTAAATTTAATCTGTTAGCTTGGAAATAGAACTAAAATAAAAGCTTCAAGAAAAAAGTTTTCATTTTTAAAATGCATTTTTTTAAACCTTAGGTATCGCTTTTTTTAGAGGTACCTACCTAACTGTTTGTTTATCGTAACTTCTAGTTTAAGTACAAGCGAGAGAAGTTGTCATGAAGTGTGAGTTTTGATCTTTAGACGCTTCTCTTTTTACATAAAAAAAGTTGTTTGGTGTAGAGTCGTGTAGATGAACTGATTTTTTTTGTTTTTATTTGACTCTCTACGACCTGTTGCAAAGTCACGTATTTATCTGTTTTTAGGGGATACATATTCGAAGTTTTTTTGTTTTTTTCATTGACTCAAACCAACAAATATTGGTTGAAAGTTGAAACTTTTTAAAATTTTACCTTGGCCTTTTGCTGAAGCCTGCGGTTTTGACTTCACTTATATATTGATAATTTTTTTTTCCTGTGGCATTTTTATGTATGTGCTTTTTTTTAACATTTCTACACGTTAGCTATTTTAATTATTAAATTTTCAATATTATTCTGGGAGTTTTGTTATCGACTTTAACTGCAACAAAATAAATTCTTGTCGCGGTTTTCTGTAGTAGTTCACTCCCCGATTTGGGTCCCCCACCCCAAAAAAATGATTTATATACACATCAGACTTATATTTTTCAGCACGTCAAACAAATTGGACTAGAAAAACGCCAAAATGACATAAAATAAATTGGAAGAAGCCCCTAATTAAAATTCCTTCTAAAATCCTAAAACGCAATCTAAAAATCATATTCGTCACAAAACAAAAGGAAGGAACTTTTTGCAATGATTTCCATTTATTGAGTCATCTATTTTTTATTTAAATCACTTCTTTTTTTTTTTCCTTTGTAACTTGTGAATAACGTGTTTCATATCTGGATCATTTTTAAAAAGATGTTCCTCGTTCTTTTCCAGTTTCGTGCACAGATTTTGACAAACCTAACGAAAGTGTTCTTTAAATCGTCTGACAATGTTTCACTTAAAAATTGATCTTAAAGGTCGGTTTTATATACAAGTATGCTACTTAGAGATTACTGAAAAATTTATTAAGAAGAATAAGGATTTTTAAAAAAATCCAAATCTCAAACTTAAGTTTTTGTTGTTTCAAAAAATAAATAAATAGAACTTTTTTTCAAATTAAACAAAGCCATTCTATGATTAATTTAAAATTGTAGTTAGATGCAATAATAAACTATCTTGATAATTAATATTTGAAATTTCCATTTAAAACAAATTACTTACCATAGTTTCCAAGGTCAGTTTTAAGTTTTTATTTAGGAGGTTCTTATCTTAATTAAATGTTAAAAAAAATAAAAATAAAAAACATTAAAAAAATAAATACTTTAGCTTACATTTCTAGTGGATGCCGGGACTGGCGACCCTTCCAACTGAGATGTGTGTGGTAAATGTACCTTAAAGGATCATTCTCAGAAATCCCGATAGTTCTTTTAGTGACTTGTGTGCGTATTTATTTCACATGAAAATCAGTTCAACACTCACCCTAGCAAACTATGCAAGCGAATCCAATCGTTTTTTTTCTCTCAATTATAATAAATTTGCTTACCATTTCTTGCGACTTTCCACTTAAATTCAGCAAACAACAAAAAACTAAAGAGTATATAAGAAAATTATTAAGCTTAGTGTGCGTAAACATTAATCACTCATTTACTTCCAAATTACAAATTACAGTTAAAGTTAAATGTAAAAGAATAAGAATAAGTAAGATGATGCTGTAAGTAGCAACAAGTGTTTAATTAGTCATGTGTTAATTAAAAAAAAAACACCCCAAAAAAGTTAGCCAATTATTTAAAAAATGAAAAGAAAATGCAGTTAACAAACACACTACACTTTTTGTTACTAAACAAAACAGTTTTCAAATTTTGCATGAATCAAAGTTGGTATGTCAACAAAAAATAAGAAAAAGAAACATCAATATGAAAAATTAACAAAAAAAAGTTTATCGCGAAAATAAATAAGTGTCAATTCAAGTAAGGAATGCCATATATATATATATATATATATATATATATATATATATATATATATATATATATATAGATAGATAGATAGATAGAGATAGAGATAGAGAAAAATTAAAGACTTAACTTATAGTCAAACAAAAAAACAATTTCTACTAGCTTATAAATTATTTTTCCTGTCGTGTGCGTTCCCGTGCGCCAAACGTTCCAAAAAAACTATAATAAAATAAATTAACTTTTTGCCTACATATTTGCTCATTTTTTAAAAACAATTTTTTTTATAATAAAATCTAACTAAAATTATATTTTAAATATAGAAATTAAACCAATTCATGGGTTTAAAAATGTTACCAACATTTTAGTAACATTGTTCACATGTTCAAATTCAACAACGAATGAGAAGTAATATGGGCAAGTAAATTAAGGACCTTATTCTTCGGATTACACAGTCTTCATATTTTGTTGCATTTATTTAACAAAATATTTCAGCCGATATATTCTTTGGAGGTCTTCCTCAAATCAAAATGCATACTGCATCATTAGAAGACGCAAAATACCTGATTTTCCGAAATTAAGGCAATAATCAGAAAACAGGGAATGTCAAGTAAAGAAAGCCTTTTTCACCTGAGAACTCCAGAACAAGACCAATATAAGTCTAAAAGATTTTATTAATCAAAAGCATCAAACAAGAAAGGTGAAGACAAATGTCGGGAAAATATGGAATATTATAAAAATAAAATACTTCCTCTCAAAACTTCAGACAATAAAAACCAAAGAGTAAGAGTATAGAAATATTTGCAAAACAAAACAAAAAAAAAAACAGCGAGGCAATCGCAATTGTCACAATAGGAAATGAATCATACATCCTCTTCTTATAGAACTTACACAGTAAGACTTAAATAAACATATTTACTCCACTGTTAGAAAACAACCAATAGTTTGAAAAATGCATGAAACAAAAAAAAAATGTTTCATCTTAGATACCGGAAGGCCCAAGAATACATCAACCTAAAATAAATATTATGTTAAAAACAGGATGACGAAAATTATATGGAATAAAATAATTAATCTCCGAACTGCAGAAGACAATTGGAATTCTGAAGTCAGAATATTTATTTTTACATCAACTTCTTGTATTCAGTGTATTTAAAAGTTAGCTTCTTTATTTTTTTTATCTCGAATTTAAGAAAATATTTGCAAAATAACATTTTTTAAATTTTTCTTCAAAAGCATAATCTCATTTTTTTTCTGTATCTGTTTTGTTTTGCTGATTTCACAGAAAAGTTTTAAAAACGTTTGCTTCAAAACATTGCAAATTTATGCGATTTTTAGAGGAAAAAATGACTTGAACAGCAATTCAGCTTTCTTTCAAAAATATTCCTCTTTTGAGCATTATTTTTTAAAAGCTGGCAAAAAAGTTACTGAATCGTTTTTTTTTTAATTATCTATGAGAACGTCAATTCATTTTTATTTTTTATGACTTAAAATTAAAAGCATTTTTTTTAACTTAGTTATGTATAAAAAAAAGTCCTTGTTCACTTTCTTTAACTAGTTATAAGTTAAAGAAAGAGAACAATGATCTATTTTTATTTTTATGTCATTTGAAAAATAAATATCTTTTATAAGCTAAAATATCCAGCATATTTGTTTTAAAATCCCATATTTTTTAATAAATATTTTTTTTCAACGGCAAGTATATGAACAAGAAAAAATAGAACAGAAAATAATTTTAGCCATCTTTTCACCATTACTTTTTTTTCCGTAACTGGTAACGCCTGATTAAAAAAAGAATATTTAATTCATTTTCGTTATTTTATGTCTGAATTAACTTAAACTTTACTAAAAAAAAAAAAGTTATCAATGTTCAATTGTTGAACTGTTTCAATAATTCACATTTAATTTCTGAATTCATCTTTCCACATTATTGGGTAAAAAAAATCAATAACAACAAAAAAATAATAAATATCTATCAAAAAAGGGATACATAGATGTTTATTGTTTATTATTGTCAATGTTGACCATAAATAATTATACTTTTGTTTTTGTTTTTTTGTTAATAAATGTTGTTGAGATATACAATCGTTTTAAATAAATCATAAACAACAGTATTTTTTCTGAATATTTTATCCAACACCAATGAATACTTAAATACATCCATCACGAAAATTGCCGATCCTTTTACATGGAAAAACGGACGGCACATTTTTATTTAAGCATTTCATAACAGATGCGAGGCTTGAACATAGATTTTTTTTAAGTTCTTCTGCTGTTTAAAGGGAAGAAACTCTTTCGATGTTAAACCCAAAACACGTGTAAGAATTCATTCTCTCTACAAAAAAGTTTCTTTCCATAGCATTTTATTTACCACATAATTGTACAAAACGAAATCATTTCGTTTTAGCTTTCTTTAAGGAGATATATTTAAACTGCATTATGTTAAGGACAAAATGTAACAGATTATTTTGGGAATTCGTTTATTATTCAGAATCAGATAAATAAATGAAAAGAAAGTGGACTCGGCGAGCCGAGTTCAAATTTCAGGCTAGTCTGTTGCGCTCACTTTTTTTTTTCATTACCATTAGGTATTCAGTTTCGTCTCCCCAGATATAGGTTAAATAGCAAGATAGACTGGGCTCTTTAGCCTTGGGCGAGAGCCATGAAGGAGAAGGAAAATTCTGAATTCCAAATCGTGGAGAAGGTAATGGGAAATCACTCCACTATTTCCCAAGAATGCGTGACAGTTTTTAATAAAGAAAAGAAAGAGATTCATTTTTCACCTACGTCTTAAAGGGACATAGCATAAAAAAAAAAAAACGTCCTTTCGATTTCTGGAAGTACACTCTCCAACTTTCTTCGAAAAGTGAATCCTCGTCCGCGTGTTTTTTGATTTTTTTTTTAAATTCTTATTTTGTATTATTATCCACCATTGTAATTAATTTACAATTTACACATTCATTCTCCTACATTCTACATTTTTCTTTTAAGAATATAAAAAAAAAACTTTCATTTGAGGGCGGGTAATGGTATTTCTGGCAAAATCTCATCATACTCATACGAGACAATTATACATCCGAAAAAATATCCTAAATTAATGCATTCGTTATAGAAAAAACCGTTTTTTATTCTATATTTTAAAGTCCTTTTAGCACATAATCGTAAGACGTACATTATTGATTGATTAATTAAAGTTACATTTATTTAATTAGATTACATGTTTAAAATTAATAAAAACAATTATAAATCATAACTTACACCAAGTGTCTAAAGGATTTACAAAATAACCCAATAAATTTAATTCAAAACACTAAAACTAAAAAACAGGTTTTATTCATTGCATGATTAAACTATTTTTATGAAATAATTGTTTCTCGCAACTTAATATTTTTCTGCAAACACATTAAGTTCAATAACGCATTGCCGATTTGATGCTTTACTTTTAATTAATTGATTGATTCAATTATTTAAAGAAATATTTTCTAAAGTTCTTTGATTTGTGAGATGTTCATTTTATATTAAATTACAAGGAAATAGGTTCATCATGTCTTTTTGTTAATAAAAATCTGTTAATTTTTTTTTTTTTTGCTCACAATGACGAAGCGTTAAAAAAAATAATTCTCGTCTACTTCGGCCGCACGCAGAAATATAATTTTTACAATATATTCAACTGAAATTATTTTCTTTAAAAAATAAAATCCTATTTTAATTTCGTTGGCAAAAAAAAGGATGTAAATTTTGTGATCTTTTAATTTAAAATCTCACTTCAGCTTTTTTTATTATTTAACCAAAGAAATTCGATTTTATTGAATGATTAATTAAAAAAATAAAATTATTTTTTTAAATAACAAGGCTAAGGCACGATTTATTGGTGAAAAAAAAAAAAGGTTCATTTTTTATTCAAGAATTTCTCGTTTTAAAAAATTTGAGAATTCTTTGAAAAGAAAACAATTTGGCGACTCAGAATATTTTTTTTTTAATTTGCCAAAGAAATTCGGTTTTAGACTAAAGTCCTTGTTAAAGACTAAAGTAAAAAAGAGTTAATAATTTCGTTATGAAAACGAAAAGCACTTCATTTATAATACATTCTTAAAAATTTATGAACATGAATCTTAAAATTCATGTTCATCATAAATTATTATAATGTGGAAAAATGTTGATTGTTGCTTTGTTTTTTTGTAGCAAGTGGCCTCAGCGATATTTGTGTAAGAAAAAAGTTGAATTAATTAATTGATAATTAAAAATAGGTAATTTATATTCAAGTTACCTTAACTTAAGTAACTCGAATAGAAATTACGGCACTCAATAGTTACCATAAGTTAAGTTCACTAATAATGGCAACTATTTTCAAAATGAATTCAACAACCATACGTTATTCAGTCAGTGAGGATTTGTTCATTCAAAACACGAATTTTCTATTTATTTAGTGTTTTGTTCAGTTTCGCTAAATCCAATTTGCTAAAATTAAAAATATTTACGCTTTTCTAGCTTAAATAAACGTATAGGCATTACTTACTAATAACACATACACGTATCACACGTAATATACATTGTATTACGTATACATCAGAAGTGCCGCTATATTTTTATTTTTTATAATATACATTGTATGTATGTATGTACACGTATATACATCAGAAGTGCCACTATATTTCTTTTACCGTTTTAAAAAAGCAGTTTACATAGTTTATGAAAAGGGAAAGGCTATGTCGATAGAGCGCGCTGTTGCAAATTTGTGACATGTGCTTAGCTTACTAAACTTGAACCATGTTACTACGATACAAAAACTCCTCTTTTTAAAACTGCTTAGGATGGTGCAAATTAGGATGAGCATAGGAAGATAGTGTAGCAACTGTTTCTAAGTGGGTAGAGTCTGCTTGGCTTACAATTAATTTAAACCCTGGCATTTTTTAAAAGCCTGAACAATGAATTGAATATCGTGTAGCAGGCTTATTTAATAATCCCAATATAGCACTCTAAAATTTAGAGAGTAAAAAAAAAAATCCAATCCTTTTTAGAAAAAAAAAAAAAAGAAAAACACAGCCCTTTTGTGAGCTACTTTTATTTCAACATCACATGCAACCAAGGAAAAAGTCTGTAGTGTACAGTATTTTGTTTTACCATAAAAAATAACAAGAAAAATATATTACCTTTTTTAGTGATTTTTTTAACATGAAATAACAATTTCAAATATTGTCATCTCAGAATAGAATTACAATTGACAATTGAATAAACTTAAACATATCAGCGTTAACAACAACAAACAAAAAATGATTGCATTTCAGTCGAATTTTCAAAATACATCAAGCAATGTTTCCAAAACTAAAAGGTTTAAAATTAATTTTGTAACATTAAAGAATTACAAAAAGTGAAGTTGAGCAATTCAATTTAACTTTCTTTTTAAGTTTTAGCTTTCACTTCGGTTAAAATTTTAAATATGCTTCAATCTTTAAATATTTTTTCTTTCAAATAGGATACACTTTGTCTTTCCTTGTTAATGATTTTAAAGTAAAGAACAGCTATATATCTATGCTTTTCTTGTTTTATCCAATTTATTTGTTGGTTTTCAGATTAAATACCGAAATTTTCATTTTAAAAATTTAAATTTTTAATTTTTAAGATTATTTAACTATACAAGAAATAAATAAATTCACATTTCTTGTGAATTTATTTGTTTCTTGTATAGTTAAATAATTTTACAAATTTAAATTGAAATGGAAATTAGTTTACTTTTTTTTTAGCGAAACAATTTCTCCTTGTTAATTTTCAATAGTTTGTTTTTTTTGTTATTGCAGTTATTTTGTTATTTATAGTTTGTTGCTTTTTTGTAAACAGCCAACATAATTTGAAGTTTTTAAGTTAAAAAATGTAGGAAAAATAAAAAAAAAACGTTTTTATTTTATTCTCTCCATCAAATCTTGTTGATAAAATAAGACTTTTCTTTGGCTTAAGTGTACAAAAGTTAATTTTCTTAATATTTGATATTTTAATTCATATTTGTATAGTCTTAAAATTTAAAAAAAATTCATTTCTTTTAGAAATAAAGTTAATAATAATCGTTTATTTATTAATTTTTACTATGTCAATATGTTTATTGATTTTATAAAAGATAAAAGTATAAAATATATTTTTAATTGATTAAATAACTTTTTTGTTCTTTGCAAAATATCCTTTTCTACAAAAAATAAATTTTGATTATATTTTGAGGTCTAACATCAAAATTACGGTACAATGTTGAAAAATCAGTTCTAATTGATTTTTAATTTTTTATCATAATTTTTGCAAAATTATATTTGATTACATAAGCCTCTTCTTACTCCATTTAAATTTAATAATTACTGTATTATAGATTTAGGCTACATAGAAATACTGATAATCTATTGCATCTGGGTAGCCTATCATTTATTGCATACTAGTTTCAGTTACATGTTTTTTAGCAATTTTAGAAGGAAAGATATTTTATGCAAACAAATAGTATTTTTTTAGCTCATTTAAATCGAATTATATATTTTTTATTCGTGTTGTAAAATAAATTTTACTATTATAATTAAACAATAATTTAAATTTAAAATCACAATAAAGTGGGATTTATGAAGTAAATATAGATTAACATTTTTTAATTATATTTTGGAAGTGTAAAAAAAGGTGACTCATTCAGCAATTACTTACATAGCCTTCATAAAAAATATTAAAATTGATTCCTGTTACTCAACTGTTTAAGAAATGAAATAGGATTAAAATGTAGGCTGATAAACGTAAAAAAAAGCAAATAAAACAATGAATGTTAGGGTTAGAAAATAAACACTGAAGAAGAACTGAATAAGAATAATTGTTTTTGAGAGAAATAAAAATAAATTTATCTGGGAAAACATTAAAAAAACAAATATGATGATTACTAAAGTGTAAAATGAAAAATATAAAATGTTTGAAAATATGAAGATTATTAACAAGAGATGGACTTTCAAATGGAAGGTCTTTATATTTTGATTTTATTCTTTTTTATTAACTCTTATTATTTTAATTCATTTTAAGTTACTTCTTGATTTTTTTTTTAAGCATTTCACCCCAAGCAAGGTGGGAGTGCCACCAGCACACAAGGGGTTACAGAGAGTGAGAGCAAAAGTAAAGAGGCATGATAGAGGAAAGGATGGGGAATTAGAGCAAGGCATCTGAAGATGTAGATTGACATTGCATTTGAATATTTGAACATTATAGCTGTCAGGGAAGCAAGTAAGAGGAAGGGAGTTCCACAGATGGGAAGTTCAAGACATGAAGCTATTGGAGTAGAAGAGACAGCTATGTTTAATCATTTCAACAGTGAAAGGGTGGAATTGAGATGCCAACCTAGTAGCACACTTAAATTCATGCAGTTTGGGAACCAGTGAAAGTAGCTCATCAGAGCAGTTACTGTGAAAGTATTTGTTAAAAAGACAGAGGGAGGCAACAGCACATCTGTGAGAAAGTGACTGTAAATGAGATGCCAGATCAGGACCAATCACATTGCATATCTGTCTTTGGATTTTGTTGAGGACCCTAAGACAAACAGTAGGGGCTCTAGACCATATATATGACACAACAATATTCCATGCAAAGGAAATAATTTTTTTTAAGATTTATCAACTTTACTTTTTAAAAACTTGAAGTACACTTCAATCATGTAATTAATTAACATATAATTAACATATAATTTATATTTAATTATTTTAAGATAACTTTCTAACAATCAGTGATTAAGATATTGAGATGCATAATTAGCATTTGGTCTTTCAAGCCATGGAATTGGGAAGAAGTCTAGGAGAAGGTTCTCTGAATTCAGAACCCAGGCACCAAAAATGGTTAGACATGGGATACAGATGCTATTATTTAAAAAACAAAACATGATAGATTTCAGCAACTATAAATAAAGACACTGAACAGGGATTATGAAAAATGTTGTGAATCGATGGACATTGACAAAGGGAGGTAAATGGGTGGATGATGATGGTGTATATGCCTGTTAAATACTGAATGGCATTGTCTGAAGAATTTGGAAACCAGTCTAGGAGAAATCAAAAACATGATAAATTTCAGTGACTATGGATAATCTCTTTTTGGAGATTTTATCAGAATGTTATTGATATTAATAGACAGAGAAAGTGGATGGGTTTTTTAAGATGATAATGGGGATATATTGTTAAATTTAGACCAAACTGGACTTTCTAGCCATGGTTGAAAACGGTCAGAAAGAGAACAACTTTGAATTGAAAACCAAATTATCTGATTTTATACAACTGTAGATGGTAAAGTTGAATTTAGAAATGCATGCTACAGGTTTATATAAAAGTGAGGATCAAACTCATTATTCAGTTGTAATTGATCTAGTGAGAAAGAGCTTTTTAATTCAAGGACACCATATTTTTTGTAAAAAAAAATTTAAAATGCTTTTGCTTAGGTATGGCATAAAAGCCAGTAACATTTTTGGGCATTCAAAAGTTTCAAACTCATGAACTCAGTTGAGAATTGATCTAGCCTGGATGAGCTTGCTAATTACTACACCATATCAAAAAGTTTTAAAATGATTTTTTATGTATAGACTTAGGTATGGCACAAGTCTGGAGCATTCAGTGAGAATCAAACTCATTACTCAGTTGTAATTGAGAGTGATTGCTTGATAACCATTATGCCATGTCAATGTAACTTATGGATTGATAATCTGGAAAAAAATTGTTTTTGTATGAAAACATCCATTAAGACAAAATGAAACATGGAAATGTGAAACTTGGAACTGCCAGACTATATATTTAATAGTTCTGGGTGCAATAAAACATACAACAGCAAGGCCTCTGATCGTTGAAATTGGAGGTTTTTGAGGAGTTTGGAACCATCTTTATTTCATAGCTGAGTAATGTGAAAAAAATGAATGCAACATAATCAACTGTCCCTTATAACCAAAAACAACTGGTTGAATTGCACATGCTCTTAGTTTAACAACACTATAATTCTGATATCTGTACCTAAATGCCCAAATTTTATTTACTAATTTAATTTTTTTTAATTTAATATTTGTTTATTTTTTTTTTTTTTAATAGGAGCAGATATCACCCAATTAACACTTCTTCTGCATCTTTTGAATAAGTGAACCTATCATCCCCTATTGAGGATCAAAAAAAAAAAAGAATAAATAAAATTTCAGAGTTTACCTACTATGTAGTTGAAATAAATTTTTGAAGGAACTGTCCCAATTGAAACAGAAACATCAATTGGAAAAACTTTAATGCCTGTTCAAAAGACCTAAGGAGGTGTGAACTGGGCAATAGGTGAACCTACCTAGACTTTCATTAAAAGCTGTAAATTTGTAACTAAATAAAAAAGTATATATGGTTTTATTATCTGGGTTCATTTCCTCTGAGCATATTTTGAATATAATAATGAATTAATCCTGGTTAAATTTAGTTAAATTTAGGTTTCATCTTTATCAAAATGTCTTTTTATTCTCTTCACTCCCAGAAATAATCCTTTGTAATTTAGTGGCTTTATCACCTTTTTTGGGATGAAATGATTAAAAAACGGAAAAACAACCTTGAATTAGAATTTGATATGTTTTGATGTTAAAGAGAAGACATTTCTGTATTATAAGTGATTTGTATAGAATTTCTGGCGCCATCTTTTATTTTTTTTTTTTTTTTTTATTCATTTTTTAATTTTAAAATGAATAGAAAAATGTAGAACATGTCTAGATTACTGGAATGTTAATTTGAAAACCGTTCCATCCCTGACAATCTTGGTAACCTTGCTGTTATAAAAAAAAATGATAACAGCCATAAGCCTGCTTTGGTATTGAAAGAAATATATCAAATTATACATCGTGATATTGAGATTGAAATAATTGATTTGTTGAGAAAAGATAATAATTAATAATAACCAAATGTAATTTGACCCATTATCTAAATAAATAAGTATAAAAACTATTAAATGTCAGTAGGCGTATAGTTGTCTATTTTATTTTTATATATATATCTATAAAATTTTTTTCTATATATCTATGAATGGTGTGTGGATTACAAAAAAGTTTACAAAAAAATATCAAAAATTTCATATAATAAATAGAAGAAAGAGAGAAAAGAAAAAGAGAAAATAAAAGAAGATAACTTAATGTGATTGTGAAAAATACATTATGTCTCTTCTTAATCCTCCATACCAAACCTCTCTCCCCATTTAAATAATTAAACTTCACAGAAATCAAAAATGATGGCACTTTGACACTCGACTCGGCTGACGACGCCATAGTTGGCATTGAGAAACGAAGAAACTGCTATGTCTGGTGAATATTTTTAAAACGCGTATTTTCGAATTTCGCAAGTTTTAAATCGTGCTTTTGAATGCAACTGGGATTTTTTTTCCAAAAAAGGGTCCTGGAGCCATGCCTTTCTTGGAAGAACCCACTGATCTCTCAAACATTTTTCCGTTCGATCCTTAAACACGATTTGGATCCAAAATCCGACAACCAAGTATGCTGACCTGAAGGGATGAGGGTTAAGAAGTCTCTCAGGAATTTTTATAAAAATCTTGGGACTTTACAGGACAGCAGTGCCCAGGATGCCGAACATTTCCAATACATCGCCACCGTTCCGAGAATCGGTGAGTTTAAAACACTTTATTCTCGATTTTCAAACACGTTGGGAAACTAGACCTGAGACAGAACAGAGAAGTATCTGGATTTGGAACAGCCATAGGTTTAAAATACGCCGATCTGATATATAGTTGTGATTTTTTTTTGCAAACTATTGTCATTTTAGTGTTTTTAGAGCTGATTTTTATGGAAATCGACTGTTTTGGTGAATTATTTTATTTTCGTCTTGCTTTTGTTGAATTGCGAATATGTTTTTTAGTCGACCCCTTTCGATCCTCAGTTAGCCATCAATTATTAATGCTGCCCCTTATATTTCTTATTTTATTTTTTTTTTTATTGTTTGGGTTATCAGAAAAAAAAAAGAATAAAGAGACAGGGGAAAAAATGAAAAAAAATACTTTGAATTTTTTTTTTTTTTTTTTTTCATTCACTTTTGTTGATTTTCTTTTTATTTAAATTTTTTGCTTCCTTCTTTTTCTTCTTTGGATTCTTTATAACTTGTTGGTTTTTCCTTCCCTGCAGGGTGTGTTTTTTTTTTTTTTTATCATCATCTTGAAAAAATTTCTCACCGGTGGGAAGAAATAAGGTTTTTTCTATTTTATTTCATTTATTTATATATAATTTATCAATTGCTATTAATATAATTTCTTTCTTTACTTGTCACATATCGCAAGTAAATTTTTTAAATTTTAATATTAATAAATAACATTTTCTTTCCAACCACCTTAAAATTGTAAAAATTTGGAAAAAAAAAAAAAAAGTCAATTTCCTCGTTTTATATATATATATATATATATATATATATATATATATATATAGATATTAGTTTATTTATGAAATGTTTATTTTTAAATAATCACTATGTGAAACCATATATAAAAATTTTAGAAATTATATGTTACTTTAAAAAAAAAAAAAAGGTACATAATTTAGGATCATTTTTAAAATTTAAAATTGTGTGTCTAAAAGTCCTAGGGTAGTCTTTCTTTGAAGAAATACTTATAAAATTGTTATTTTATTCATGGACCTCATCATTAATATACTTGACTTGAAATATAATTTTTTATTTTATTTATTTATTTATTTTTGTGTTCCAAAGAGATAGATATGATTTTAATAAGGTGTGAAAAATTAAATTAATTTGATCCTCAAATTCAAAAAAAATTTTCAAATTTTTAAAAAAAAAGTTTTTATAAAAAAAAAAAAAAACAAATCGAGAAATAATGCTTTAGCTTCATAAAGTTAAAATTGACTTTTTTTTTTTTTTTTAATTTGTTTAAAATTTTACTGTTTTTTGTTTTATACTTTTATTTATTGAATTTTTTTTTTTTTTTTAAAACACTTAAAATTTTTTTTTTTTTCTTAATTAAAAAGCTTATTTATTTAAACATGCAACAAGATTTTATTTTAAACTTTTTTTTTTTTTTTTAAAGATATAATACGATGGTAGGCAATTCCCCCATTAATTTTTGTAATTTCAAAGGAGTAAAAATTGTGCAGTGCGTAGAGCAATAATGAAGAAGAATTTTTCCTCCAATAAAGATATTATGACTATTTTGTCACCAATAAAAATTTTATGGACTTTAAATTTTGCACCAACAATAAAGATTTTATGAACTATTTGTCCCGCCAATAAAAGATATTTGGACTATTTGTCGAGCCAATAAATATAAAATGAACTATTTTCTCCTGCCAATAAAGATATTATTGGACTATTCCCCCTGAGAAAAAATTTTATGAACTATTTATTCCTGCCAATAAAGATTTTTATGGACTATTTTCCTGCCAAAAGATTTTTTAAAAACTATTTGTCCAGCCAATAAAGATTTTATGGACTATTTTGTACCCGCAATTAAAATTTTTATTAACTATTTGGATTTCCAATGAAGACTTTATATTGTGTAAAGTTCTCAATTCAGAAGGGATCTCAGCTAATAACAATCCCGGCAAAAGTTAAGAGTCTTGATTGACTTTTGAAAAGGGAAATGATGTCATTGTTGAAAGACGTGATTTCTGTCAATTCATATGTGTCGTCATTTTAAGTTAAATTTTACCTATTTTTTGGTTTAAAAACAGTTAAATATTGTCCTATGTAAAATGAAATACTTACTCTTGTGGACTATGTAAGTAGCTATTTGACAATTTTAGTGTTGTTTATTCTTCTGTACGTGTGTTTTATTCATTATCTGTAGGTCCCTCATATTTATTATCTAAACTTTTAATTCTGCCAAAGTCGAAGAAGAAATTAATTCCTTTGTTTCCAATAGGGTATTAAACTATCTCTGATGAAATGAATTCGAAATATAAGTGGGCTATAAATAATCATGAACGACTTTTTTTTTACTAATCTAGAATTTTTGACATCAACTGAACTTTTCCATGAAATAAATTCACGTGTCTTTTTTTTTCAACACAGGCAATTTTGGATAACACACACAAACATATATATATTTATATATATTATATATATCGCACTGTATTTAAAATTTATATAGAAATATAATATATCTTAAAATCATTTTTCTACATCAATTTTAAATAACATATAGGATATATTTATATATATATGATATATATAATTTATTTATATATACATTCATATATACAAATATAAACAAATACGTTTAAATTCACCTTTCATCCTGAATTGTAGGGCCAACGGATTACAAGTCGTAAAATCTCCGATTGATTTTAATTTGTTAAAGATCTTGTCTAGATAAACCGGACGTCTAGCCACACTGATGAGCTGTGATACAGCAGAAACAGTTTTCTGCGGATGACAATTAAATTTTATGAATAAATTTGTTTCAAATTTCTCAGATACCAAAAGGATGTGGGTTTATATAAACAGTGACTATTACGGCTAATAATTCAAAACTCTTCGTTAAATCATAATTGAGTTTCTCTCAGTCACTGTGTGTTTATCTGAAAATAAATATTCTTAGCCTTCACCTTCATCCCTGCTGTACGCCAACATATTAGTCTTCAATCTAAACACTACCTTAAATTTTTCTATTTGGTGTATATTGATATATAACTGTTAATCGAATATATATACAAGTCGATTTAAAATTAAATCTCATTAAAAAAATTTTATAAACATTTAACTTTCGGAAAATAGATAATATTTTGTTTTTAAATTTGGTTTGACTTATTAAAACATTTAATCAATTTACTTACCATCGCCTGACTAAGTACTATCATAATTTTGAAATATGAAACATATTTTTGATATAATGATTTCTCATATTTTTAATAAAATCTTCATGAATATATATATATTATTATTATTATTATATATTTTATATGAGGTTATAATAAAAATCATTCAAAATCGTTATTTTTCTGAAACATGTTTTCACAAAAATTAATACACACACACATATATATATATATATATATATATATATATATATATATAAATATATATAATAATAAAAAAAGGTGTTTACAAAAGTTTGACGGATAAAAAGTCATATAAATAAAGGGGTGTTATTATGAAATAAATTTCTAAAATTTCTTTATTGGAAAACGTTACGAAAGTCATGGCAATTATTTGTGATTTTCTCTAAATATCGTTAAAATAGAGAGTCAAATCTGAAAGAAAAAAAAGATTTAAAAGATATATTTATTTACTTAATTCAAATTTAAAATTAAGATCCAATTTATTGGAACACATTTTCAAAACACAAATAATATATATTTATATATTATATATATATAATTTATATATATATATATATATAGGTATTTTCGTTATCGAGAATATAAGAAAGAGATAGAAAGAATCTCTTAAAAAATAAAGGAAAAAAAAAAAAAAATTTTTATATAAAAAAAATAAAAAGATTTCATAAAAAACTTTCTTTTTTTTTGATAGAGGCACCATATAGAATTGGAAATTCAAAAATATATGTCGTTATATATATATATTTTATATATTTAATTCTTTCTTTTTGTTTACAATTTCGAGACTTGACCAGAACTGTTCAATTTTGTTTCAATTCATAGCCATTTTATCCGAATGGCCGAATATATGATTTCGTATTAATGGAAAGCAACTTTTTGAAGTTCCATTAAAAAATAAATATTAATTTGAAACAATAATTTGTTTTACAATAAATGTTTTCAAAAAAGATAGTACATTCAATGATCAATGTTTTTTTTTTCAATGAAAAATTGTTTTATAGAATGATGTCTTAATTGAATAGGGAAAATAAATTCTCCGTTGAAAAAATTTATAATGAAATTAAAAAAAATAAAAGATCGATTTAGAATTAAATGATTCAATTGAAGGAAAAAAAAATTTGAAGGGAAATGATAAGATATCAGGATGTAAAAAAGGAAAATTGATCAAAATGTGTCTTTTAATTTTTTTTTTGATTTTTTCATTTTGCCGCTGTTTTCAAATTGCCAAACAAAAAACCTTTCAATTCATCATAACTTTTTGAAATAATTTACTTTGAAGCAGTTATTTATATTTTTGTCTTTTAAAAAAAAAAAAAAAATATAAAAATTTAAATATTTTAAAACTAAAGATTTTTAAAACGCTGTTATTTTATTTGAACCAGATCAAAATTATTGTTCGTGAATGAATAAAAATGTGAATGAAAGAGACAGCCTTGAATAGGAATCTCTTCATCAAGTAAACGTTTAAATTTTGAAAAGTTCTGATAATCTTTTGAAGAAAATCTTTAAAAAATGATTTTATCAAAAACATAAAAAATGATTGTTTTAAATTTATTATCAAAAATAATGCAGATTAGTTCAATTAATTTAAAATTTGTTGAATTTTATTTAAAATTTCAAAGTTCAAATTTTTGAACATTTTCATAAATCAAAAAATATTTGAGATGAGGTCAAATATAAATATTTTATTATTAATGAATATTTTTTTCATCTTCATTCGCCATTTTTGTCAAACTCAACTTTTTTCGGCCGTTGTTTAAATAATACCTTCTTCAGGTTTTTGAATGTAGAATTATAATCCTTTATTTAAAATATTTTAAATAGACTATTTTCAATTTTTAACATGCCATATTTAATGGATAAATTGGACTTGAGGACGATTTTTAAAGTAGATTTTTTTGTTAGTTAGATCCAGTCTTGGGACTGAGGGTTAAGTTTTTAGTTCTTTTTTTTCTAGACAGTGGAGAACTTTAAAAAAAGGAATTTCGTTTTTTAAATAATTTAATTTTTTGTCATTAAAATGTTTTTTTACATTGTTTTGATTTTATATATATATATATATATATCAATATATATATATATATATATATATATAAAATTTGAAAATATTCTTCAAATTTTTAAACTGGCTTTTTCAGGCCTGACAATTTCTTATTGTTTTTTTGTGGATATTATTTTGACAAGACAAATTTTTATATTTCTAAATCTATCTGTGATTTTGAGCACTTTATTTAAATATTTAACTTTATTTTTTACACAAATAATATTGAATTTTCTCAAATTTCTTTTTTTCTTTGTATATAAATTTTATATATAAACAATTTATATATATATATATATATTATAAATTTATTCAATGAATAATAAAACAAAAAAAAAATATATGTGTTTACAAATAAACAAAAAAAATAAAAAATATATACCATTTTTTTATATATATAAATATAAAAAAAAAAAAAGGACTAAATAATATATTTTCCATAGAATAAAATGTGTGAAATTATGAAATGTTTATTATTTTTTTTTTAATTTTAAAAATTGAAAAGGAACAAAAGTTTAACTTTTTTTTTAATTAAAAACATTAAAGTCCAAAGGATATAAAAAATTTAATTTAATTCTGAAATCTAATTTTTCATTGAAAAAAAATTCTAAATAAATTAATACAAGTTAAGATTTATATATATTAATAAATATTAATCATTTTTAGAAATTAATATTTGTTTAGTTTAAAAATTTCTATAAATTACTATTACTATATATTTTATTTTATATATATAATTATTTAATAAAAATATGTTCTAAAAAAAACAAATAAAATAATTTCACCATTTTATTATATATTTATATGACATTTAATGTTTGCATTCCTGAAAAAAATATAATTTTGTCATTAAAAATGTTTTTTTTATGAATTTTTTCAAAAAAAAATTTTTAATTTTTTTTTTGAATGAAATTCTTTTTTTAAAAAAAAATATTTTCATATTTTTTTTTTTTTATTTGTTTTCTTTTTTTTTCTAAAATTAATTTTTAAAATTTTGATTATTTTTCAAACAAAAAACATCATAAAATTATATATAATATATATATAATATTTGTTGAATTTATATGAAATTTGTAAAATTTAGTTAAAATTTTGAAATTTTAAATAGTATTTCATAAATTATCACAAAAATAAAAACATAATTTTTACCAAAATAAGTTTATAAAAATAAATATAAAAAAAGTTATAAATATTAATGAATTATTTTGTCATAATTGAAAAAAATTTTTTTTTTTAATTTTTTTGCATATTTACCAATCTTGATGACTTTAATTACCATATTATATATATATATATATATATATATATATATATATATATATAGATATATTGTGTTTGTACAAATATATATATATATTTATTGAGGACGACATAATAGTTTTACATTTGATTAAGCTTTTTATTTATATTTTCTTTTGTTCGATATTATTTTCTCTTATAAAATTTCATTATATTCAAATATAAAAAAAAATATAGTTATTAATTTATTTATATATATATTTATATATATATATATATATATGTATGGTTTATATTCATACTATAAAAAAAATTTATGGGTTTGGGTATGTATTTAGTGTTATAGGGAATTTATATTTATATTTAACATATATTGTTGCCGTATTATAGTTAATATATATATATATAAATATAGATCAAAATTTTTATATTATAAAGGATTCCATTTTTTTTTTTATATTTTTTTCGAACAAAGAAAAAATATTTAAAATATATAATAATTTTCATAAAATCTTTTATAAATTTCTATGAAATATTTAAATATTTATTATATATATATATATATATATATATATATATATATATATATATATATATATATATATATATATATATATATATTAATGCATGTTTCATTAAATAATATAGACAAGTTTTGTCTATTTATTTTAAGTAAGTTCCTTTCATATTGTCTGATAAGCTTAATAACATTATCATTGAAAGACGAAAAGAAAATCACCATATTGATACATGTTTAAATCCAATCTAAGCTTTCGGCTTACATAAGCCATTATCAAAGATGACAATTACATTTCAATATATCAAACAATACACGGACGAAACAATAATGATAGTCTGTTTTTGTTGCATGAAAATTTCAAAGCAACGACAAACAAGTGTATACGAGAGACGATGGAAGCGAAAATCGCGTCGCAGCTCATGACGTCACACATGACCACATGAGAGTGAAAAACGAGAAGTATTATATATGGGAAGCCGTTGGTATAAACCAATGGCTTCTGTTATAAATTATAGGCATTTAAGAATATTTGTGGAGATTTCATAGTTTATTTTGTTCAGGTTAGGTTTCAACTGTTTTATGTATAAACAAACATTTATAATTTAGACACAATTATATGTTTATACAATTTATTTAAAGTTTTTGTTTGTTAATCAAAATATTTCAATATTTAGCAAGGGTGGATTATCATTGTTGTTTTGTATAAAATGTATTGAAACGATATATTGAAATTTTAATCTTTGAGAATTATAAGTTAAATTTAGATTGGATTTAAACATGTATCATTATGGTGTTTTCCTTTTTGATATTTCAATGATAATGTGATTAAGCTTTATCAAACAATATTATTTTAAAATAAATAGACAAAACTTGTTATATTATTTAATGAAACATGCATTAATGAAAATTCATTGTTTAAGTGAATATAATATATATATATATATATATATATATATATATATATATATATATATATATATATTAAAAAATAATATATAAATATATATATATATATATATATATAATTACATATATTTTATATTTATGTAACTTATCCTTTAGTGCATCTAATAAGGTGTCTTGTTATCTATGTACAATATAAAAAATTTATAAACCCAGGGTAAAATAAATTTCACATCAATCCAAAAAATATATATATATATATATATATATATATATATAGTTTAATATATATAGTTTATATATTTCATTTTTATTTTTTTTTCGCTTAAAAATTTTTTTATAACTTTTTCTTATTAAATTGTGATAATAGAAGATATATATATACCAATATATATATAGATTTTCATATTTTTAAACTATTGATATATTTAAAATTTATATATCGTTTTTTATTATTTGTTTGTTAATAATTTTAGTTTCAAATGGGATTTTATAATTTATTCAACTATGTTTGAATAACAAGAAATTTAAATGAAAAAATATATAAATTTTTAAAAATGAAGCAGAATATGCTTATATGGGAAACCATCATACACAAGATAAAATATTTATATCTGTCTGAACAGACTATATATACCTATTCCAAATTATAAAAATCTCACCATGTTTTTTTTTTAAAGATTCTAAGTCTTCAAAAAAGACAAAAATTTTAATTCAAATTTAACTGCTCAGACTATTAGCTCATCTATATAAACTCAATTTTTGTGAGAAAAAAGTTAAATAATTAAAATGTCTAAAGCAATTAGTTTGAGGTTTACTTTTTCACCAATGCATGAAGAGTGATTAATACTTCAACTTCATATTTTGACAGCATATTTTTCTTTTTTTTATTGATAAACATTCTCTATCTTTGGGAAGTTATTTAAGTTTATTTTAAAACTGTTTATTTATTTATAATTATTATGCATATAATAATAACACTATTCTATTAAGAAGATTTACCTTAATTCCTGACCATTGCCAATACCTTCCTTCTTGATTTTTAATGCATTTCTATAGTAAAATTATCAGCAATGTATTTAAATTATATATATCATAGCTCTATTGTCAATAATGTTTGCATTCATTCCTAACCATTAACAATCCCTTTCTTCTTGATACAATACATAACTTACAAGTCTGAAAACTTGTTAAATCAAACTTTAGATTTTAAACAAATTACAAAATTCTATATATTAAAATAATAGTATCTACCAACCTACCTTCCTATATAAGTTGTGAATCATATCCCCACCCTAAAAAAAAATTAAATAAAGCTTCACCTACTTGAAAAACATCAAGGGGGTAAAGGAGTAATAAAACCAAAAACTGCAAATTTATATGTTTATAAGATTTATATAAATTGTGCATCCTCTTCCAAAAATAAAAAAAATATATTAAATAAAGCTTCACTCACATGAAAAATCAAATGGGTAAATGGAGCAATAAGACTTAAAACTGCAAACCCATCTGTTTATTTATATTTCATTTTTTTTATATTCTTTAAATCATCCATTTTTCATTTTTCAATTTTTTTTGCAGACTTATATTAAACATGTTCTTTTTCTTTTACTTCCATTTTATTTTCCCAATTCTGTTCTTGAGTGGAAAGACAGTTGATGGCTTGGGACTCGTTCCATGATTTCCTTTGTGACATCCCTTGAATGTCGTTTTTAGTCATCCTAAAATAAGATCACCTCCTGGGCAAAAGCCATCAATTCTTTTCATAGTGAGGAAATATGAAAAGTTCAGAGACAAATTTAAATGTTCTCATTTTTAAACCTTTTTTAATAAAAAGAAAATATGCAAATAGGAAAAAAGCTGAATAGATAATGATTTCTCCATGTGAAAATTCAAAGTTTTCAATTTTTTTTCAAAGTTGAATATAATAAAAGATGAGTTAAGGCTATAAAACACTGTCTACCCTACTATTTAACTCATAACTGGAAATTGAGGTAGATTCATTGCTTTCTCAAGAACATTAGTGCAAGTGAACACATCAAACTAGGCCAGAATTTGAACATAGCTTGTTGATTCCACATTCCCTACTAATGACTATTATTCTACTAGTTGGTACTTAATCATCTATTTTTCCTTCCTCTACTGACAAAAGTATTTACTTTGTTAGTATAAAGAACTGATTAAAATTAGTATCTGTCTATATTTCTGAGATGAGGTATTATGTACATTATTTACATTATTCGAACTATTGTCCTCATCTTCGTCACCATATGACCAAGCATAGAAATGAATACAATATGGGAACTAGCAATAAGGAGTGCCAGAGAAAAGCAATAATAACAACAAAAGTTGCAATATGAGGTCTGGTAAAAACATGCATGATAACAGCAAAATATTGCAATATGAGCACTGGTAAAAATGGTTGCTGAAGACATTAGGTTTATAATACCCAGAAATTCATACACAGGATGTCCTCAAGGACACATGGCACAGTGGATAAAGGCGTTGGTTAGATCCAGTGACAGGACCCAAAGAGTTAAAGCAGTGGAGAATTTCAGGAGATAACTGATAACTGACATCCATTAAACAAGGACAGTCTATCCTAGTGAGGGTTACGTTTGACATTCCAACCACCTGAAGAAGGCCAGAGCATACAACAGTTGAAATGTTGTAATAAACATGGCGACAAAGATGAGGACAATAATAATGTAAATAATGTAAGTCCGAATAATGTAAATAATGATTAAAATTAAGAGGTGGTATTGTAGTAATGGTAATGGCAATATTAGTCATTTCTTTATAAAGAAGAATTCAACTTTCATTAACCAAGCAGTCACTGCTATTTTTGGTTAGTGCACTGTGCAATAGATGCAGATGGCATAGACAGTACACCCCAATCACTTGCTAATTCACCAGATGAGAAAGTTCAACTTTTTCTTCATTATTTACAAAGACTCTTAAGAATATTCTTTGAAAATAACTCTACACAAAAGATGTTCCTGATAGAATAAGTATGTCTATCTTGTTTTGTTTGTCTATTTTCTCAACACTTTTAGTTTGTGTTCAACATACTGCCCCTGAGCTCATAACAACAGTTTGGTGAACCATGGTGTAGCTTTCTTTACTTTGCCTTAACTTTACAGGATTTTTAATGAGAATTACTTGAAATGTGTTTCACACACCAGAAAATACTTGATTTTCCTGAAAATTTATCTGTGCTTGAAGTATATTGTAAATAAATGATTTCATAATAAAAAAAAAATCAAGGTGCAATTTATAAGATTGACTTATAAACATGTATACCTTGTGATTTATATAGAGTTACATTGTAACTGTTGAACTGAATGTCCACTTCATTCAAATATGATTCTTCTATTATTGTATGGTAATCTATGTTGATGACACAACTATTTACTCCTGTCTTGATACTAAGTCTGATCAGTTTGATAAGTCAAATTAGTGGCTGATCTCAAAAACAACCAGTTAACTGGGACAAAGAATGGCTTGTTAATTTTAATGCCTCTAAAACAAAACTGCTCTCTATTAATCATCTGAGAGACCCCTTTCTACCTTCCATCAGTGTGGCTGATGCTAACCTCCAGGAGAGTAACTCATTACACCTCCTCAGATTAATATTCTCGGCTGACATGATGTGGAAAGACTTGAATCCATTGCTAGGTGAGCTGTTAAGAAAGTTGGTTAACTGTCATGCTAGACAATTTCTCTCTCCAGAATCTATCTTATATATCTATAAGTTTACCATTCACCCATGCTTAAAATATTGCTGTCATATATGGTCTGGTGCTCCTGCTATTTATCTAGAGCTCCTTGATAAAATTCAAAGAAAAATCAGCAATATTATTGGTCCCCTGACCTGGCATATCAGATTCAGTCATTTTCCTACTGCTATAAACTTTTTCGTTTTGTAGTCAGTTAATTTCTAGGAAAAGAAACTCTTAAACTTTCCTTTTGTTATTTTCTTAAATAAAAGTTATCTTCATTGCAAATCAATCAATCTGTTATTTTGTGCATGCTCTTTTTCACCAACATTATTTCATGTATTGTAAAATATACACATAAGAAACCTTATACATTAATTATAAAAGTCATCAACACACTAAAGTACTTTTGTGTATGCATGGAAAAATAAATAAAACACAGTAGTTAAGTAGCCAGCTACTAAATGATAAATGTAATAAATAATAAAATCAACCATTACTTCTTGTTTGTGAATTAAACATTATTCATTTATTTTCATCCTCTCTGAACTGAAATGTAAAAAAATATCTACTGTGGTCAGAAAAAGAAGAACTAGTATAATAATAAAGAACAATTTTAAAAAAAAAACGATCCCTGATTTTATGTCCATATCAAACATTGTTAGTTTTTGTTCTAATACTGATTACCTATCTTTTTAGAATTATATGCATTTTGTCTGGATTATGGAAATGTATCAAATCTAGACAGAAATGGGCGAATCAAGATAATATTTAAGTAGAATACAAAGCTAGTCCTCCATTTAATGTGTTTACCATAATGTTTTTTATTTCTTAATGAAATATTGATTACCAACGAGCATGCTTTCTAGAGTCACTTTCATTATTTCAATACAATTTGCTTTAATTTCTTTTTAAGTAAATTTCCAGATCAGCTTTGGAAAGAAAGAATATGGATTCAATCCGTTATATAATATACAAGAATCTGGCATTTGTAGAATTCTACATATAAAATTAATGATGATGAAGTTGCTTTTAAATACCAAATTCTTATAAAAATGAAAACATATTTCACTTAAACAATAATTCTGATTTTAATTTAAGGCAATCATTAACATTTCATCAAACAAGAGAACTGCTCATTCACTGCATACTTTTCAATTCAAAATGTTGTAGTAGTGTCATAAAAAATTAAAATAATAATAATAAGAGGAAATGTGAGTAGAAGTAAAGAAGGAAAGAAATCATTAAAAAAAACTACTTAAAACACATTAATAAAAATGAAATATACTGCAAAAACTTGTTGTCACTTGATACCAAGCAAAGCTAACAGAAACTTATAGTGGTTATATGTTGTTCATTTTCATACCACTGTTTAACTTTCATTACCATTTCATAATGATCAAGCAACAATAAATTTCCTCTAATCTCCAGTACTCTGCTCAATATTCATCATTAATATATACATTTTCTTGCCAGTAATATCTGGTAACTTTAACTGGAGATCAAGTGACAACAAGTCTTCTTAAATTTCAAATACTAAATTCAGCATTCTCACTGATGCCAATAACACTGATCTGATCCATTACACAAATCTGTTTTTTTATTACTCCTCCTCCTCCTCCTCCTCCTCCTCATCATCATCATCATCATCATCAGCCAAAAAGAGACTTGAAACTTTTTCCAAATAAAAGCATTTCACCAAGAACATTAAAGTAATGTTTCACTAGATCCCCAGTGATTACTTGCAGGCAATGGTGGATAAGTAAGTAAATAAATAATAATAATGATAATACTATATTCAAAAGGGTGCTATATCTCTTTCAATATTTAGTAATACTTCCAGAAGAGTGCAATTACAGAAAAGAAAAGACACAGACATACAGTCAAAATATTGTTACATATTGTTAAACATTATGTCTTTTCTTTTCCGAAATTGTGCTTCTCTGGAAGCATCATCATCATCATCATTAATATTATTTTTATTAGTAGTAGTAGTAGTAGTAAGAAGAAGAAATAATTGTAATTACAGTAATAATAATATTGGAAGAAATTGGAGAAATGAGAAGACTTGCTATCGCTTGTTCCCCAGTGAGAGCCATGAGATACTAGAGGTATGAAAACTCAAGTAGAACATATTAATAATAATAATAATGGAGGAAGTAGTCATAACAGAAGTAGAAAAAAGTAGTTGTAGTCATAATAAAAGGAAGAGCAAGAAAAGAAAAAGATCTAATAACAATGAGAGTAATAATATTTCCAACGAGAATGCAAACAATAAAAGATACTTGACTAGATAAAATCAAGAAAAGAATTACTGACTGCAGAAAGGTTTATCCTAAAGGGCAATATTCCTGGTAGTATTTTAAAAGTGAAAAAGAAAAAACAAGCAGTTCTGCAATTTATATTTCTATTCCTTTTCTCCCCCATGATGGTATGATGGTTGTATCTTAAAGCAATCACATTCCCTTATATGATCATTTTTATTCCTGGTATGATGGTACCTATTCTTTCTCATATAAAAAAAACGCTGCTCTGACAGTTTGTATTAAAAGAACTCTTCTACCATTGCACTGTATTTATCCAGAATGCATGCACAGTGCATGATTTACCCTTCTTTCCTTACATACATGTGCACTCTGAATGGAACAATGCACTAGAGATTTCTTCTGACATGCCACTGTATCACGTTGAGCATCCAATGCGTCTATGCCTTCCTGCTCACAATGAAAAAGCAAAAGTTGAACACATTCATTAACTGCTTTTACCTCAGGTAGAGTTTCTCCCTCCCTGTACTTTTCATATGCTTTTAACAATCGCCTGTGCTTTTCTATTTATATAAAGAATATTTGAACTGTACCCTAATCTTAAAGTCAGAGAGAAGTTCTCAGTGTCTTCATTGGTAATCTTCATTCTTCATCGGCAATCAACTAAAAATTACAATTCCCTCCTCTTCTTTGCCAAACTGTGGATCAAATATTCTTCTCTCCAAAAATTTGACATTTTATTTCTATCCTGAAACTGGAGAATAATCAAAAATATTATGCATGAAACATTTCAGTTCTCTTCTCTAATAATGTTATTCTTTTAACAGTTCTCCATAAATTCCAACAATTAAAGTTAAGCAACATTCAGTCTAATGCTTGAATGAGTGACGATAAGGTAATTTCAGGTTTTGTGGATATTTAAACAATATGGATATCGCTACTGTTAGAAATGCTAGACTGATCACCGAGATAACAATTCTCTTGTTCTTAGTTAAAATAATTTTGCTGTTCAAAAACGAGTTGGCAATAAAGAATGTAATGATGAAAACTAAGAATTAGTTGCAGCCTGATGACTAGGGATCCATAACAGAACTAGAATCAGAGACACATTCAAAAAATCTATGACAAAGACAATTCAGAAATATATTGTTTAGACTCACATGAAAGAAGAGTATTATATTTTATGAATATTCAAATTAAATTAATATGCTGGCTACTTGATAGATATAAATGTAACCTGTTTCTTGTAAATGCACGGACTCATACAAATATCAACAGATACAATACATCTCTGGTCAGAAACAAACTATATTTCATGAAGTTATATTTTTTAAACCTTTCGATGAAGCATTGTAACTACTAATTTATTATTAATTTTATTACATCTTATTATTATTGTTGCTTCTGATCAAAAAACATTGCCAAGATACACATGTTATTATCACTATATGTTTTTTATTACTAGCTTTATTCTATTTTATTACTGCTGTCATTTTTTTATCAAGACACTGGTGGGAGCAGATATGTAATGGTTAGGATCTTGTAACAAGAAATCGACAAGCTGAGTTTCAATTCTGGTGAAGATTGTTATATTCATTTTCATACAAATACCATAGGGAAAGGTATGAATCAATCTCTCCAGCTATGGGTTAAATAACAGGGCAGACTGAACTCTCTAGTTATGGTTGACAACCAGCATAGGAGAAGGACAACTCTGAATTCCAAACTGTATGTAGCCCTATGGGGCATATATTTGAACTGTAAGTAAGGTCTGGTCAGCATAATTGCAGTATAAACCACAACTTGGCTCTGTGGGTGTTGAAGAAAGACAAATGGGCCTGAGCAAATGGGCATGCTTGGAAATGAGCAGTCATGGTGAAGATGAGAAATCACACTGATTTACAGTGTGTCTTCAAGTCAAAACAGCTCTTCTTCTGCTGCTGATAATGATTTTCTACTATGGATCATTTATTCTTTGTTTCATAGAAACTGTAGGGAATCAAAGTTTTCAATGACTCTTGGTTATGTCTATTTTCTTTTTCTAGTTCAGAAGTAAGTCAGGATAAGTAATGATAAGAATGGTTATAATGGTTATAATGCTCATCAGCATTGCACCGAGTTAGAATGACCAAAATAAAGGTTGTACTTACTTCATCAGTGGATGTTCTGTAAAACATGTCCAAATGCTATGTGTTGGAGAATTTGTCTTTTCAGAAGTGTGGTCATATAATTACACAGATGAACAAAACTCTTTCTAGTTCCTTTATTACTAGCATCATGGGGAAATGTATTCCTTTTTTTTTATTATTCTTTATTATTATTTTATTTAGTGATTTTATTTTATTTTCTCATAAGTGTCTAGTTGGCTAATGTTTATCCAGATACTGTAGACAATTAATAATTTTATCTAACCTAACTCCATAATACTGTAATGAAATATAAATTGGTAAGAATATCTTCTACACTTTCAAATATGGTATATTTTACTGCTGGTACACTACCAATTTTCCAAGAGCCTTGCTTCTAGAATCATGCTGGATTGTCAGTTTTGTCAGACCAGTGGAGATCATTATGTAATAACAAGTTAATAATACACCTCTGACCAACTAATTATTAATCTATCATATCTCTACAGCATTATTGTCTTTTAGAAACAATAAAGTGATTGTGCACCACACACAATACCATCTGTAACCACCCAGTAATTACTCTGGCAGTCATTTGAAATTCAAATACTTGTTAATAATTTTGTTTGTATTAAAAGACCATCAGTCACCAGGCAATCAGTATAATTGTTTAAGTAAGCCATTAATTTGTAGCTATGGCTTATGGCAAATATATTGTAATAATATTGACTTAGTATACCAATATCAATTTATAAACTACTTATTTCTTCTTAGGTCACTTCTCATTGTCTTTTTGGTAGAGCTATTGAAATACAATTCAAAAATCTTTAGTTTCGCCTGTTGTATCATTGTGTTATTCAAGTTTTGTTAGAAAGAGAAATAGAAGTCAAACAGAGAAATGAGGATTCCTTTTCAATATAATAACCTGACCACCAAACTGACAGCAGAAACAAAAATAAATTTGATGATCCTATTTTTTCTGATACTGAGGCTAATCTGGTACAGTCTAACAATACACTCTCCCCTACCAGAGTGTTGCCTAATTTAAATGACTGAATCCAATTCCACAAGGTGGCAGTTAGTTGCTTTTTTATACATATCCATTGTAAAAAACACTTAATCACATGTATACTTAAATCACGTCCCTGGTGCCCGGACTACATGTGTTTAAGCGTGCTACTAGATTGGCATCCAGGTCCCACCTTATTACTGTTGAATTAGGTAAATTTAACCATCACTTCTACTCCAACAGTTTCTTTTCTCACACTTCCTGCCTGTGGAACTCCCTTCCATTTTCTTGCTTCCCTGATAACTACAATCTTCGAAAGTTTAAATATAATGTCAATTGCCATCTTCTATCATACCCCATTCAGCTTTTATCCTTTCCTCGGTCCCCTCTATACCCAGTCTTTTCTCTCATCTTCACTTTCTGTAACCCTCTGTATACTAGTGGCATTCCTACCTTACTTGAGATGAAATGATTAAAAAAAAAAAAAATGTGCTTTGATATCATTGGATCATGCTTAAAATTGATATGTTATTTACATTAACTTCTGAGGTGAAGTCATTTGGTTGAATATGTCATGTCCTGTCAACACTCCCACATTTAAAAAAAAACAGAGGAAACAACTTCAAGGACAGGTGACTGTTGTCTAATTGATTCAGCATAAAAAATAGGCCTCAAAAACAGACAAGATGCCTGGAATCAAAGTAAATTCCTCCTTTGGGGGATTTCGCATGACTTATCATCTCTCAGTTGCGTCTCTGTCCTTGGACAGAGTGTGCTCAGGGGCTTCTTTGTCAAAGGACAGAGGGGCAACTGAGGAAAATAATACTGAAGAGGTGCCCAGCCCTGGAGAACAGCTGCCCGAAGCTGCGCCCTCCCATTGCACAAGAGGGAGGGATCGGTGCTCGCACTGAGGCCAGCGCAACCGACGTTTGTGGGGGCTGAGGGAAATTTTTTACTCTGCCCGGGTGCATGCACTCGGGTCCCCACATTAATCGGACCTTGTGTCACATCTCATTCTCATGGGGGAATGAGTAAACACCACCTGGAATCAAAGTATAGTATCTGTTCTAGCAGCAACCACAGCTAGCCTGCAGCAGCAGCAGCAGCTCCTGCCAACACTCACCAGCAACAGCAGTAGCAACAATAAGCAATTAA
This sequence comes from Acanthosepion pharaonis, assembly GCA_903632075.3. NCBI lineage: Eukaryota > Metazoa > Mollusca > Cephalopoda > Sepiida > Sepiidae > Acanthosepion > Acanthosepion pharaonis. The sequence goes on from CAHIKZ030001490.1 coordinate 438,286, forward strand.
CTGCCCTTTTCATGACAACACTTTACAATGACTACAAAACTGTCCTCTTCAGGACAACATTCATCAACAGCTACAAACCTGTCCTTTTCAGGACCACTTACATTTTACATGAATATGCAGGATTTTTTTACCTAGTGAACTGTTACCATATTTTGTCAATGTTAAATCTTTTTGTTTGTTATTGTTTTCTGCCATTCAATATCTGTTTATGGGCCAATATACCACAATCAACAAACATATTACAATATGTCAAAAATTTTCATTCATTCTAATAACTGAATACTTTGTGACAAGTTGTAAAAAATGATTTTATATTCTACATTTTAGACCAGAGTATACTTAGCAAATAGAATTGATTTTTGTCTACACTTGTTAACATAAAAGCAGCCAAAATTTATATATGTTATGTATAATCATTTTTAGCATTACATATAATCCTTGGACTAGGAATAATACTTGATAGCCCAAGCTATGTGAAATGTACGTAAATTCACCCACTTCACATACTTTGAACCCAAATGGTTTTCACATTCTTTTGTTACACACATCTTTGTCAATCGTAACCCATTATTGTTAATACATTATCTGTTTGTGTATATATATATATATATATATATGTTGGTACTTGTTGTTTCTTTACATTTCTTTACATGGACTCATATCCCGAGTCTGCCATGTTTGTCATGGACATTACAGGAGACACACGTGTTTATCTCTCAACACATACACCAGCCCACAAGAACGTCCAAAGGTTTCAGTAAAGAAAATCCTACCACCTACTACACAAAGTCACAACATTCATTTTCAGTCTTTCTGTGAGGTTTACATATTTTATTTATTTTCTTTTTTTACACTATTGTTCATCAAATGCAAGGCCCAAAAGCCACTCAAGGTAGAATGATACTGAATGGAGTTGTTTTATAGATGTAAGAATTGTAAATTATGAGGATATATAGAATATATAATGATTAACCCTAGACTTTAAGAGGTTAAGCTTGTAGTGGTCAAGGAAACATACTCTTGGGAGTCTGTTCTGCAAAGTAGCAGTTCTGGGGGGAAAAGCTGTTTGAATGAAACTTCCTTCTTACCAATTGAATATGAAGGGAATGAGGTTGTTTTATCCCTGTGTACATGGCATGGTAGGTTTTTAATCCTAAAAAAAGTAGCTCATCAGAATATTTTCTGTGGAAATAGCGATAGATAGGCTTGCAATGTACCTGTGGGAAAGGGGTTGTAAGGTGGAGAATAATTCATCACCTACAAAGCTCCTAAGCACTTTTGAATTTTGTCGAAGCTTGAAAGAGAGGACTGGGCAATGCTCCATTTTTGGTCTGATCAAATATTTACAAATGTGTCCACTTCTTTGTACCTTTCAAATAATCAGTCTGTTTATTATGAAAAGATACATCCACAGACTATTCACTTACACATACTTTTACATACAAAATCGATATTGTAAAAATGTAAATAAATTACTGTTTTAAATTTTACCACAATTGCTGCAAATTGATTCATTATATTGTGATTATGCCAAATTACCAGTGTTGCTATAAGTTTGCATAGTCCAATGCAACACATATAGTAATTATGAGTTGATACACTTAGATATGACCTGTTGTAGGAATGGTAAGTATCATCATTTTATATCTCCTATCCTACAAACAATATTTGGTGAACTCATATGTGTTCAGCTAAAAAAAGTAGAGAGAGAAAAAACCTTTCAAATATTGCACCACCTGTAATTATTTTCAAGTGGTGATAATCCAATAGACCTTTTGAAAGATGAAAGGAACTGTTTGTGCTTGAACCATTCATAACTGATGACTGTTGAGTTTGGAATCCTTTTGCTATCAGTGTTAATCCAGAATCTGCTCAGCATAGAGAAAATTAACTGGTTGAAAAATAAGCATTTTATTAATTGAATTCTGATTGGTGCATTTTATTTTTGTTTTTCTTTATTATTTTAAAAAGTAATGAAATATTTTTGGATTTGAGTTTTGCTACTAATTAAATAAACATAAATTTGCATAAAATACTTTTTTCTCCAGAAAGAATATATTTTTCTTCATACGATACTGAAGAGAAATTATCTAATCAGTTGTAGAAACATAGAAAAATCAAAATCAAAAACTAATGACAAAAAATTTAAAAAAAAACATACCTTCTTGTTTGTTTGTTTAAAAACTTCACCTAAGAAAGAAGGAATTTTTTTTTTTACTTTTGTTTTATAAAAACTTTACTTTTGGTTCTTCGTTCCATAAATCAAGTTTCTATCACTCAAGGTGTGTAATTACAGATTTTTCCTACTGTATTTTTTAAACGTGTTTCCTACAGTTTTTACATTTTTGTACAATGCAATAAATAGCTAAATACTACACGTCTGTAATTTTTTAATTATATATCAATGGTGAAATCTTTGGATACATTCAACGGGGACAATTTTTGTGTTTTCACCGGTCTTACATCACGTGATGTGACCAATGGCAGTCGGTGCGAAATTCAAAATCTGTTTAGAGTTTATAAAGTTTTGTCAGTTAAGATAAACAAAAAAATTGTTAAAAGTAACGATGAATGCATCTTGTTATTTTCATGATTAAATTGCAGTCTCTTATCGGATTAACGAAAACATTTAAACTCCTTACAGTTTAAATGTTTTAAAATAAAAAAAAATCTGGATTCAATTTATTTTTTAAAGGTAAAGTAATTTTTGTCAACAATTTTCAATTGTTTTGATTGAAAATTTTTACCCATTTTTCTCGTTTAATTTCATTTTTTTTTTTTTTTAATATCGCTCTCTTTTTTAATTTTACATTGCATCATTATTATTGTTGTTTGTAATGATTCAGTAATTTTGTAGATTCTCGTGCAATTTTTCGATAGAATTACGACTCATCTGTAAAAAGTCAATTTTACATTTAAAATCCTTTTTGTAGTAATTCACATTAGAAATAAAGACGATTCAAGCAAAAGAAATGTAATGTAAATCATTTGGTGGAAAATAATTCAAATGCTAAAAATGAGATCAAATTAAATGTCGGTCGACTTTTTATTTAAAAAATGCTTACAATATTTTTGTGAAATATTTACTGTCCGTTTTCCCAGAAAAAAAAAAAGTTAATTAAAAAAAGAATCCATCAACAATTTTCAACTCATTTTTAGTAGAAAAAAGTTTTTGTTTCGCATGTTTAATTACACATATAAATCATTATGTTCGCTATAATTAGCAGAAAGTAAAATTAAACATGCCTTAGAAAAATAACCGTCATTAACCGACCATCCCTACAAAAAAAGAAAAGAAAAAAATGTTTCAGTCCGGAATTAAGATAACATCGCATACGTACTGATTCTTGTAATAATGTTTCAATTTTATTTTCTTTAATAACGGTTTATTGAAAAAAAAAAAGATATTTGTGTAGATTTTATTTTCCAATGAAAAATTGTTTCCCCTGATTTTGAAAACAAAAACAAAGCCGTGATTGTGGTGTAACTTGTCAGAACCAAAACAAAACGATCATTTATTTTTTAAGTTTGTTCGCATTTAACTTAAGTTTAAAAAGAAAAACTATTACAAATGTCACAATACTAAAAAAAAAAAAAAAAAAAAATGCACACGTTTACAATTGCGACAGCTAAGTTCTACTTATTCATTTATGGACTAACTAAAATTAAAAAGAACAGCTATTTTCATTTAAAATGGACATAAAGGTTCAGTTTAACATTTAAAAAAATTAATTTCTCAAGTAAACGAAGATAACGTTCATGCAAAACACATTATGCCAAACCTCCAACACCAAATGTCATATGTCAGAACTAGACGATTTCATCAAATCTGCTACACGTCGCCTAGAATAGAGTAGAGTAGACTCACTCCATACAAAAAATAAAATAAATAACATTCAACTAGGAATTTAGAACCAATATAGACGCTAATTTTTATCAACAAAAAATTATTTGTAAGTATATTTGAATTTGAGCTAATAGAGATGCTGAAAGAATTTTCTTCAGTAGCTCCACACAACACAAAATTACCACAATGCTCCATTCATAAGATTCTGGTACTAGTTTTGCACCCGCCAACCTCAAAACACTATTACTTCCAGTGCATTATAAAAAAATTACTTAACATATTTTATCCAATTAAGCTAATTAATAATAAAAATGTTCAGTTTTGGAAACAAATTCTAACAGGTGATGAAAAGTGGATACTTTAGAATATCATAAAACATAAACGATCATATGGCAAGTGAAAGGAGCCACTACTACGTTTAACAGAGTATGGTCTTCGTCCAAAAAAAAGTGATGATATAGTGGGATTGGAAGGGAATCCTGTTATAAGCTCTTTTCAGAGAACCAGATGATTGATTCAAGCAAGTACAGCTTCTTGCCCAGAAAATAATTGTCTGCTTACTGCCCATCTTGAAAAATATTTCTAATAAAAAAAAAAAAGACAGATACCACTTGTTTGATGTTACCCTCAAAGCATCACTTTAGATCCATTAATTCTAGGACTTGAGTGACAGCTTTTGTCCTTGGGCCTTGAAATAAAATGAGTGCTGGTGCACACTGATATTTTTAAACAATAAGGGGAGTAGAAAGATTCACCTGTTGTTTGGTTCACACTCCACTCTGTCTTTTGAACAGGAGTAGAAGTCCCTTGTTTAAGATTAGGTTTCCAGTTCCTTCTAAAGTCTTTTCATTCTCTTTCACTCCCGATAACCCCTTGTCTTAATGGCATTATTGCCTTCCATGGGGTGAATTAAAAAAAAAAAAAATTTAAGTGTCATTATTTTTTTCCATTTGATGCTGTATGTCTCCTTTTTTCTTCTTTATTGTGTGCATGCCTGCATGCACATATATATATATATATATATGAGAGAGAGAGTGAGTGTTGGTGCGCTTAGGGACCAATGTCCAATTTCATTGTGCATTGCATAGTGACAAGGAGAAATAAATAACAATAAATCTAATTACCAAAAAGAAAATGGAATCAACATCTTTAATCTAGTTCCCAACCCTTTTTTTAATTATTATTTTGGTAGACTAATTGCTGAGATAAATTATGTACTGATGGGAACCATATTTAGGATGGTGAGATACATATCTTTAAGTTGTGATTATATTGTACAATAAATTTTATCTACTCATTGTTTAAATTAAATTTCCTATAACATTTTCATAATTTTCATCACCACTAAATATAACAAAGGTTGGTCTTCATCCGAAGAAAAGTTATGCTATGTCAGATCAGTTATGTGCCATGAGTGATACACACTTAGGCAACCTTTCAATACATGACTGACGAGGCAGATTTTTTTCCCACAGTAGGTTGCCATTTCTTTCTGTGGTAGACCAGTTGCAATCCAAGACTATAGAACCCAGTCTGCCCTGGTATTTACCCATGGGGTGGGGGGAGAGAATTCATACCTTTTCCAAGGGTATTAGCATGTAAGTGAATGTAATGGACTATGTACATAGTGGTATTGGAAGTGAGTATTCTGCTGTAGGCTCTTTTCAGAGAACCAAATTGTTTATTTAAATAATTACTGGTCCTAATTATCAATTGAAGGTAATAAGTGATGCAAAAGCATTAAGAATTAGTTAATAGAAAAGACATAATCTTCCACCAGGATAACCTGGTGGAATATAACTTTGCTGGGAAATTTTCACTCAACCATTATATTTTGCAGATAGTGCACAGCTTATATCAGGTGTTACAGAATTTTGTTAATGAAAAAGATCTGATTACAAAAGGCATCTAAGAGCAATTCTTTGCTCTGAAAGATAAATACATTTTTGAGAAGGATAGAATTAATGAAGTTGCTTGAAAGATGACTTTCTAAAAATTTAATTAAAATACAAAGTTAAATTCACTGAATATTTTATAAAAATTGTTCAAAAAGTCTTATTTTTGGATATCAGAAAAATGTTTTGCTGAAAATCAAGTAGAGTTGGAAATATTAAGTGTTTCACATGAAATAACCAATTAAAGGAAAATAAAATCTATTTTAATCAGCAAAATTAAAGGTATATTTCATGTCAGTGTTAGAAATAATTTCTACACATCAGATATTAATTTACAGCCCTTATATTGCACATACTTTCTTTTTAACTCACTCATATTCTAAATCTTCCTTTGGATTTAAAAAAAAACATCTTGAACTAAAATAGACTATCTACCAAATCTATTCTTTGATTCTATATTTAAATTCACCCAATACAAGGCCCAAGAGCCACTCAAGATAAAGAATTACTGAGTGAGATTGTTGTAGAGCAGTGAAGGAGAAATTAATAAGTGCATATTATGAGGATATGTAGGATAGATATTACTTGACTATAGACTTGATGAGGTTAAGATTGTAGTGGCTGAGGAAGCATCCTCTTGGGAGTCTGTTCCACAAAGTAACAGTTCTGTGGAAGAAGTTGTCAGCATGGAGCTTACTTCTTACCAAAAGAATATAAAGGGAATGGAGATGATTTGACGCCAGGAACATGGCATGGAACTAAAGAATGTAGTCGGTTGAACATTTGTGATAGAGTAATGAAAGGCTAGCAAAGTTGTCTGTGGGATAGAGTGGCAGTGTGGACTGGACAGCACCAGCCCATTCTTGGCTCTTGTAAAGATAGAGTATGGCAGCAGGAGTTTTGGTATTTTCTGGAGCAATACAAGAAATCAACATTTCTTCAGGTGAAATGTGTATGCTCTAAAATTTCATATCAAAAGTGCCTCAGCTTTATTATAGTGATTCATGAGACATGGATTCTGACAACCTCCTACCTTCTACAGACATGACTCCATCTCAATGCCAACACCTTGGATTGAACCAGGGACTTTCAAATTTTAAGCCTAATACTCAGCATATTTATTTTGATCTATAGTTAAAGACTTTCTGTCCCTCTATTTTTACCTCTTGTTCTGGCACATAGCTGAATAATTAGAACATTAGCATTCCAACTATGAGACCCGGTTTTAAATCTCACCATCTATTTGTCAGTGATAATATTGACCAAAGAGACAATCCCAACATGTAACACCATTGGGGAAGTCCAGAAAAACCATGCTATAAGTTGACCCAAGCCTAGTGAGTGAAATTGGGTAGATGAAACAAAAGTGTTATTTTGTATTTAAATGATGAGAAAAACCACCATAGCCCAGTGGTGCATACTTACCTCAGTAATACAGAGGGTTAAAGTTCAAATCTTTGTTTCTGTGAAATTCTGAAATAAAAGTAAAAAAAAATACTTTGATGATTGAATTGCTATGAATTTATATAGGTAAAAGATTTTGTCAAAATAAAATTTGGAAATTTTTGCATCATCCTGTTGATAAAAAGTGAATTTTTTTTTTTTTTTAATTTTTTTTTTTTTGCCTATTTTTTTTAGGGTCAAACTAATTTTTAATCTTACTAATATAAAGACCCTTCCTGACCACCTAGTAAAAAAGTTTACTCACCCTAAGGTATTCTATTGATAATTATAATTTTGGATATAAATGAGATTTAGAAAAAAAACAAAAATGTGACTCACTTATTTCCTGCAATTAGTAATCAACAGAAACATAACCGAACAGCTTTAAATAAAGAATAATAGAGGTATAATTTATTTATAATAGGTAATATAGTTCAAAATATTGAATAATGTATGGGTCCTCCTTTATTTTGAATAAACTTTTCAACCCTTTTTGGCATTGACTTGATTAGGTTCTGGCAAATCTCATCTCCAAGCATTGAATTCCATTTGGATATGAAATTCACAATCAAATCCTCTTTGTTGCTCAACTGCTTTCTCGAGAGCCTGTACTTTATAATGCTCCATAAGTTTTCTATGGGGTTGAGGTCAGGAGATTGGGGCGGCCATGTCATAACACTCACCTGCTTCTCATCAAAGTATTCCTTCATCAATTTTGATTTGTGACAGGGAGCATTATCCTGCATAAAAATGAGCTTGGTGGGGTCGATTTGCACCCTTTCAGCAGAAGGGAGCAGACAAGACTCTAAAATTCTCTTGTACTGCTCGCTCCTGAGGGTCTTTTCAATAGGTTTTAAGAAACCAGTTCCATGAAAAGAAAAGCATCCCCAGAACATTATACTGAACGGATGCTTGACAGTACTTACTGCTAAATTCAAAGAGCTTTCAAAGCTTCTTCTTCGGATTTTAGATCGCTTATCCTTTGAATTTAGCTCAACTTTCGTTTCATCGGAGAAGAGAACATTTAGTAAAAAAAAAAAAAAATCAGGTGAGTCACTTTTATCGAACAGCACTGTATATATGTGATTGATATCACTGAGTTTAAATTATTGATTATTTTTCCATTTCAGTATGAATATATTAATTATTCATCAATAAACTTTCAAAAACTGTTGAAGAGAAAGATATTTGCATGACTGAAAGTTGGGAAGTAAATCGATTTAAAGTCTTAAACTGATAAAAGGATAAAATGAGAATTTTGTTGGATTAATTATTTTCTAACATCTTTCTGGTTCCTGAGAAATTAGAAAGGTTGGTCTTCAGCCAAAAGATGGTTCCTTAGAAGTTAGAAATATCAATAACCAATGGGATGAAAAAATTTTCTTTAATAAAAGATTTTTAATTAAATGATGATGATTTGCAGTTTATGAGGATATGTAAGAAAGATAAATAAACTCTAGATATGAATTGTTATAGATGATATATATATATATATATATATATATATATATATATATATATATAATAAATATATTTTTATTCGAGGATTTTGTACCAAATGGAAAATCTTTTTCGTTTAATGGAAACCCAAGGGAATGTGGATAATTTATCCCAGTGTATATGGCACAGCAAAAATCTTAGTTACAGTTTCTTAAAAGAATTTATGTTATCTGTTGATCAACAAGAACATTTGCTCAAGGGAAATTATTGATAGAGTAAAAGAGGTTTGTGATGTTTCGTATTGGGATAGGGGTTTAGAGTGAAAAAAATAATTCATCACTGGTATGGTTTTCAGACACTTCTAAAGTTTATCAAGACTGGAATTAAAGATTCAGTTCTGTTGGTTTGAAAAGACAAAAATTTCTGACAAATCATTTTCTTGCATGAGGTCACATATTTATATCCATAAATTTCTAATATATATATATATATATAAATTATATTTATCAAACTATTTTATATATATATATAAATATAACCAACATCTATGTTTTTGAAATTTTTTTAGTTTTGGTTTGGTTAATTTTACACCAGTTTAAAATTAAAAAAAAAAAATTTAATTTCAAAAAGGAACATTCTTGAATCCTTAGACAATACTTTTAGTTTATGACATACATGCTTGTGTGGACATCAAAACTAGAGGCAGTGATGTACTTTTATGCTGAGCTTTATTTGAAGTTATATTTTAGAATACACAATGATTAAAAGCAATTGTAGGATATTATACTATCCACTTAATGTCATTGAAAATAATATTTTTTATGTTGTTTCCTTATGTTTTAGTATTTTAAACAGATTTGTCTAAAAATTTTAAATAAATTTATTTATTTGCATATTGTTGAATATGATTATGATAAATATGGAATATTTTTACTATAAAAAAAAGTATTTTAATTTGTTAATAATATTATTTTTTTTTTTTTTTTTTTTTTTGCTTATTTTTTTTTTTATATATATATATATATTTATTCCCATAGTTGGGAATAATTGGTGCGGAATCTCCACATTCTTCAGTTTTGTCTCCTTCAAAACAAAATTAAATTAAAGAGGTTGTTCCACTTTCTTAAAAAAACCTCCAAACTCCTGATCAGATTCTTTTTGTTATTGGATTTGAAAGTTTGAGATGACATATTGTGATTATTCTTTGAATTATTTAAACAAAATTATCTTCATTACATTATTTGGACTATTGCCCTCATCTTTGTCACCATATTAATTACAACATAGGGTCGTTGTATGTATTTGCCTTTTGGATGGTGGTTGGAAAAAAAACTTAACCCTTTTATTTCACTTTGGGGTAGACTGAATAATTCCAGAGTGAAATGATTTGATGGATGTCATGTTATCAGTTATCTCCTGTTAATTTTTGAAAACGTTCATCCAGATTGCCTTAATGTAAATTATTGAACTTTCTTTTTTGTTTCCAATTTATTGGATCTCTCAAAATCTTTATGTTTAGGATATATTAAAATGAGATAAAATTATTCAGAAATATGTAAACAAATATGAAGATTTTTTATCATTAAATGAAATATCCCATATTGTCTAATTTTTTGAAATTATCATTTTACAAAAAGACTATTATCTTTATATTTTTTTGTTCTGATAAAGACAATTTGCGTTAATCAAGATATTAAATTCCTGCAGTTCTGAGATGAAGTATTGTTCAGTCTAGTATTGTCATCATTTTTTTATTATTTGAATGTTTTAAGAAAAAGCCCAAAGAACATCTGGTTTTAAAATAAAAAAAAAAAAAAAAAAGGACAAAGATATTAATCCAATTACTTCAGAGAACAAGTCTGTATTGCTTGATAATGATTCATTTTTAATTGATAGGTATCTCTCTTTTTGTTTTTCAGATCCCACAAATTGAAGATTTTGTCAATTTAAAAAAACCAAGAGTGATGGAAAAAATATCTTTTTATTCATTTGAATTTTCTGTTAAATACATGAATCATTTGTAAAAAAAATGATTTTTTTATTTTTTTTTTTTTTTAATGTCAAGATAGCTTGAATATTTTTTTATCATTTCCTAACATAAGACAATAATTTTTTTTTTATCTTCTGTTATCTGGATGAGTTGATGTCCAAACCATTAATACCATACCCTTTGACCTTATCTTTGGAACTATCAAGAAATGTTTGCATTTTAAGGGAATTGTCTGAAATGAGAAACCAATTAATTTTCCAAAATCCTGTCAAATGACCAGTCATTTTTTTTCCCTCCCTGTGTGTGTGTGTGTGTGTGTATATATATATATATATATATATATATATATATATATATATATAATGTACACACACATTTCTCTCTTTTTTACATATGGTCACACAAGGTTCTTACATATACAGTAGTTAGGGCACCTTAATAGGTGGACTGATTGAATATTTTCTGCCAATGCTAGATATAAGTGTTCAAGTGAAATCCAGAAATTCAAATACTGATTTTCAAGACTAGACAATTCTCCCCAAATGGAAAATTAGTGCTACACAATATTCTTATCACCATTTTTCTTTCTTTCTTTTTCATGTTTAGCTTAATAATATCTCTCCACATATATAATTTTCTTTTTACATATTTTTTTGTAATCCTTTTATTTTAAATGCCGAATTTATATTTTTAAATTAAAAGAAATCTATTACTGTGGTCTTGTACTAGCTTAATCTAAGTTCATTTTAATATATTCATCTAATGGTGTGGCTAAAGAGGGTTGTTTCTGCTATGATCAAAGGAAATGACTATCATATTTAGTAACATGATATAATGAATGACAAGACATCACAGAATAATATGACCAAAGATACATTACCAATACTTATATATATGGTAATAGAAGCATATAAATTATATATATAAAATGTCAAAAAAAATAAAAAGAATAAAGAAGTAACGCATTTGTTTATATTTAAGAGGAAATATTAGTGAGTCTTTAATATATTTATGAAAAAAATTTTTTGATTTATATCGTTAAAGCATTTAAATTGCAATTATTTGATCAATTTTTAAAAATTTTCCATGAGCAGTTTCCATATAAAGGTGTGTCAATAAATAAAATACATTAGTAATTTTGAATTCATTTAATTACTAACGATACAATTCTGAATAATTGATTAAAAAACAATTCAGGAATAGAAATTTTTTTTTTTTTATGTTTTAAAGGGTTCGTATATATAGTTATCAATAGCACTCTGGAGATTGATAAATATATATATATATATATATATATATATATATATATATATATAATATATGTATATATATATATATATATATATATATATATACCGTATATATATGTATGTATATATGTATATATATATATATATATTATATATATATGTATATATTTGTATATATATTATATTTATATATATATATATATATATATATATATATATATATATATAAATATATATATAGTATATATTTATATTACAATGAATCATTCATACAAAAAGTAGACTAATAAAGTTAATAATATAAAATGGCGAAATCCCTTCACAAACTAAATTTTAAAGTTGCATTAACCTACAAATCACTCGAATGTTATGATCCTTGTTTTTAAAAATTATAAGCTGTATAAGGTCTTTTTTAATATGCAAGTACTTTCAACTGTACATTCAGTCATCTTCAGGCATGGAAATTATTTTGTTGTTTTGGTAAAATTCAGGTATCATCCAAGACGAAAAAATTAAATGCAAATCGAAATATGTTTTCTTTTGAAATATGTTATTGTCAACAGATACAAACTTTTGGAGCATGCAGTTGCAACGCTAAGATTGTATTTTTTGAAAAAAGATTAAAAATTAATAAAAAAAACACACCCTCTTAAATTTTCAATATATATATATAGGAAATGACAAGAGGATAACTTTTTATGCTGACAGGTTTCATTCCTAGAAGAACTTTATCAAGGCCAATATAGAAATAAAGTTCCTCAAGGAACAAAATGTGTCAACATAAAAGGTTTTCATCTTGTCATTTCTTTTATTTATTTGCAGATTCATTAATTTATATCTCACACACATACAGATATATATTTATAGTCTAATATGAGGAGGTGTGAGCAGTGTGATTATGTAAGTTTTCTCTTACTATTTCTATAGTTTTTTTATATGAGGTGTTGAAAATTCCTTGGCCCAACCCACTTTCCAAATTAAGAATCTTGATTTGATTTTGGGAAGTTGATTAAATAAAAATCTTATCAGCACCCCTTTATATTCATTCAAATACACAGGCATTTTATTTTATACATTTTCCTTTCAGCAAAGTGTTTCTTGGACATAAGAAAGGAAACCTAGATAAAATATATGCTATTAAAGTGATGCAAAAAGACTATATGGTGAATAAAAATTTGGTCCGCCAAGGTAGGTTTCTTTAATTTTTCACCTAATTTCATTAATAATTTTTCTTTATTTTACTTTCTTGTTTAATTCCCCCCCCCATTTTTTTAAGAATCTAAAAATCTTGAAGTCTCATCCTGCTAACAGAATGTAATAGCATGTTAGTTCTGAGTAAAATAAATAAATAAATTATATACATACATATATATATATATATATATATATATATATATACACACACACACAGTGAACTCTGTGGCTGGTGCCTCTTGAGGGGTTTTGAAAGGAACATGAACTGGGCAAGGATGAAATTCAAACCAGCTAAATCAATGTCTCTTGTGATTAAAAAAAAAAAAAAGGCCAGGTCACCGACAAATACAGATTTACTATCGCAGGAACAAACATCCTTTCTCTCGGTGAAACCAATCAAGAATTTAGCCAAGACATTCGATAGTCATCTGAGAGATTCCACCCCTATCCACCAGACTAGTGATGACCTAGACACAGCATTATTAAGAATCGATAAATCAGGCCTATCAGGTCGATTTAAAGTGTGGGTATTCTAACACTCATTATTACTATGGCTGCTCACTATGGTGGAAGCTTTAGAGAGGAAAATAATGACGCACTTGAGAAGATGGCTTAGGTTACCTAAAAGCTTAAGCAGTGCAGCGCTGCATGGTAACACAAATGTGCTAAAGCTACCACTTAGCAACCTCAAAGAAGAGTTCCTATTAAGCTGGGCTAAAAGGGAGGTCCCCTAATTCAGAGACTCTAAAGACCTGAAAGTGAGCAGAGCAGGTATAGAGACTCAGACATGGAGAAAATGAAGTACCATTAAAGAACCAGCTGTGGCAGAAAAGAGGTTAAAACAAAAAGCCATAATAGGAATCACGGCAAAAGGGAAGACAGGATTGGGTTACTTTCCCAGTATACGATATGATAAAGTCCAAGGTAAGGAAAGACACCAGTTATTACAAAATGAAGTCCAAGCAGGCACCAAGGAAAACCATTACTGTAGAATGGTTGGGCTTTGCTAACAAGGAGCATGGAGAAAATGGGAAGGAATTGAACAGTAGAAGATAAATTGGTTAAATTGCTGGCCTGCTGACTTTAGTAGAATACAGTTCCTACTAAAATCAGTCTACTATGGTCTCCCAAGTCCAACAAATCTAAACATGGGGTATAAATGAAATGCCCAACTGTGTAGAAGGATAGGTTCATTGCAGCACATCTTAAGTAGCTGCTCCAAGGCTTTAAGAGATGGATGGTATCATTGCTGCCATGATCAGGTCCTTAGAGCCATAATGAATGCAGTCATGACAGCCATAAGCTCATGCAAATTTAAAGCAGGATGTAAAGAGTCATTAATACATTTTATTAAGGCCAGAGGAAATAAAACAAAAGCAGGAAGAATACCCCAAATATGCTTTCAACAGCACCCGATTGGCAGCTGATCACAGACCTGCAAAAACTACCGAAATTCCCAGGTCATATAGTGCAGACAATACTTTGCCCAGGTCTATTAATATATTCCAACAGCACCAAGAAATTAATAATTTGAGAACTAACAATTGTATGGGATGAGAACATCATACTTGCTAATAAAAGAAAGTATGAGAAATACCAGGATCTGGTCGAAAGGTGCCAGCAAAATGGTTGGAAAAGCTACTTCGATCCAATTGAAGTGGGGTGCAGAGGTTTTGTGGGACACTCACTAAGCAAGGCACTAGCGAAAATTGGAATTGTAGGTGCAGCAAAGAAGAAAGCCCTGAAAGAAAGCTCAGACACAACTGAAGAAGAATCCCAGTGTTTATAGCTAAAAAAGAATGATCTGTGGATTAAAGCATGAATAAGCCTTTTATGATGAGTGAAACTGCACTAGTTTTTTTCTCAGTATTTTTTTTTTCTTTCCCTTTTTTTTGTTTTTTTTTTTATCTGACATGGGAGGAGAAAAAAGTACTTACCAGTTTAACCCAACATTTCAGGTATGATGGCATTAAATAAATGGTAAATGTAGTCTATCATCAACTGACACATTATTTTAAAAACATTGTTGATTTTAAGTATAGTCGAGTATATGAATTGCGATTGGGTTCAGAATTATATTTACTTCCTCAATACAAGGCAATATAAGAGATTTAACTCTTGAATTCCATTTGATGCTGTTTATTTTTTTTTTGTTCATTTTTTGTACATCTAAAGAATTATTTTTTTAGATGTCGAAGCTGTGGGGGTATTGTTTGGTTCATGTTCTAAATCGCACTAGGAGTGGAATAGACTTCAATTAGTTTGCTATAATTACTAGTTTCACGTCTGAGAATCCAAAAGCTACTTAGAGTGTCCCATGTCTAGCTGAGATGTTTTTTTGTTTTATTTCCATGATTGCCAAGAATGTTACTAAGCTTTTTTTATGGTGTGAATCAACATACACCTTTTTCCAGGATAGTTATTTTGGTAATTAATATTAGTATTAACCAAAGTTTTAAATAAGTTCACCTGAACAAGTTTAGGTAGCTGTTTTTTTTTTTTTTGTTAAGCAAGTTAGCTTGCATTTACTAGCTTGGGTGTCTTTGGAGCCAGCGGGCAGTTTACACTGTAGTTAGGCATTTGCGGGCGAGGGACAAAAGGACTTTTAAATAGTAGTTATCAGTGCAGGATGCAGGGTCAGCATTCAGAGTTCAAATTCTGGCTGAAGCTGTTGCATCCACTTTTGCACAAATGCCCTTGGGAAAGGTATGAATCCATCACTTCTTCCTCTCCCTTCTTAGATAAATGTTAAATAGATTTTTTAGATTTTTTTTTTTTAAGGGCTTCTTCATTGGGCTAAGGACTTTTCAGCATACTTTCTTATATGTACATGGTAGAGACAGATGAGATTATATATGAAATATGTTACATTTTTGAAAGTAGACCACTACAGAATGGAAGATAAGTTATTAAACAAAGTTGTAATCTATTAGAAAACTCTTTAAAAAGGAGTGGAAATAGATTGGGTGTATTGTCACTGTTTAAAGAACCATTCCATAAGTTATTTTCCTCTTCTACAATTCTTTCCTTTCATGATCATATATTTTATTTACTCTAATAATTGGCAAAACTAATGTGAAATATTTTTTAATTTCTTTTCTTAGTGATCACAGAGAGAAATGCATTAGCTGTATCAAGGAGTCCATTCATTGTTCAACTTTATTATTCATTGCAGACACAAAAGAACATATATCTTGTAAGTAATTCAGGTTTTTCTTCTCTCTTTCTTTCCAAATAGACATTTAAAATTATTATAATGATTTGATTTCTGCATGTTTGTGTATTTGTTGTCTTACTACAGCAAAAATAGCACATCATATTGCAATTTATGTTACCACAATCCAGCTAAAAATCTCTTAGAGAATAAGACTATTAATAGTCTGATAATACCACTATTTTCTAAGTTTTTACTTAAATATAAATTGACTGCACCAGCCCCAAAATACATGTTCAAGGAAGATTACTCCTGATTTATTAATTGCCAATTACAGTCATTTCTTTGATCTGTCTTCTCTTCTCCCTCATTCATTCTGACATACCTGTGACAATACTTTAATTAATAATAATTATTAATCTTGGTAATAATTAGCATTTACAAATAATTTTAATGTAAATTCTATAAATAAGAAATGATTTGACATTGCACGGCATTTAAGTGTTTTCTTCAGTGAAGGAAAACTTAGATTCATTGTACTCTGAAAGGCTTATAGTCATAAATAAATTTAATTCGTGGGTTTTTTTTTGGGGGGGGGAGGTTGTTGCTTAGGATTTAACTCCAATATGATTTCAGCTGATATTGATTTCTTTCTCTTGGAATTTTTCTAAATTAAAACATTATATTTTCTGGGAGATCCTCAAGATCAGATGGCAGAGCTGCTGCAGTGAGCCTCCATAGACACCCCCACCCTTGGTATTACCCACCCTTGGTATTAAGGTATGCCGAAGATAATGGAGATTCATCAGCCGTAATTTAAACCAAGACCCAAACAATAACTGCAACATGGGTCCTTGAAGAAAAAAAAAAAAAGAAAAGAATGATACCAAGATTGACATGGTGAAAGACTACAGAGAAAGAGAGGAAAGCAATGAGCTGGTGATCCTGGAGAGAAACATAAGTAGCAGCTGCAGAGAGAGCAACATAGAGATGTTGTGTTGAGGTTTTATATACCACAAGGATCCATGCAGACACATATTTTGGATGCACTGCCTTGATTTTTTTGTCACTCTACAAAAGACAGCTTAAAAACAATAAAAACATCAGACTCTTCTATTTCATCCAGAGTACAAGTATTTTGCACACTAGTGGTTCAAGCTTTACAGCTAGGATAATGGTTTTCTTTGCGGTTGTTAAAACACCATTTATTCTCAGAATGGTTGAAAAACCATTGTTAAAAGATCAGAATGAATTGCAATGAGCAATAAGGAAGACATTTGTCTCAATGTCTAGCAAATACAATTAAAAAAAAAAAAAGAAACTATTATAGAAATAAGTTGCAATGCCATAAGCTCATAATATTATTTTTTGATTTTACCAGTGTAATATCCATAAAAAATGATGGAATTATTTACATCTGTTTCATCTACATTTCTCTATTGAAAAGTTAATCTTCCCCCAAGTTACACTTTTTACTTATTTCCTTTGCCAATGACATCTATCATCTAAATACTCCATTCTCACAAAATTTAGTTTTGAGGAGTTTAGCACACCAATATGGTTTTAAAAATATATATGTGCTAAATTGAACAAATCTGCTATCCTGTTAAAATGTAATTAAAATTCAAAGAAAGTATACTCAACAACTATCCAGTTAAACTTAATGAAGATTTTTACAAAAATTTACATTTAATTGAAAAATCATAATCCAAACAATAATTTTTAAAAAATAATCCAATGTCATTAAAATTCATGATATAGTTTAGAAAATAATTTACATCGCTTAATATTCTATTTATCATATTTAAAAAAAAATTAAATAATTTTCAATTAAATTAATATCCTAATTATAATGACATTAATAGATTTTAAATTGTCATGTTAAAATTTAATAAAAATTCAAAGAAAACATTACATTTTTAGTTTAATACATTAATATTATTTGAAAAAAAGAAGTAGATTTAAGCAACTTTTTGAAATAATTACTAACATTTAACAAAAAAATATTAATATTCCAAAGCTAATTTTACTTAATATTTCAGCAGCAGTATACTGGCTTATTGGTATGTCACTTGTCTGCTAATCTCCTGGTCTGAGTTTTGAATCGGAGTAATTTTATATATCTGTTTGCTTTAAGATGATAAAACCAACAGACAGAAAGGTGATATTGTCTGCCTGTTATATAATGCTTTGATGATTTAACTATCAATTTATCTGTTCTTCCCAAAACAAGAAAATCAGAAGTCTTTCTTTTACATGTTTTATTAGTTTGTATATATATATATATATATATATATAAAATGGCCAGCTACTCTCATCTTCCAAGCAGACCAATCTGCTTGGGTAGCTATCCAATCCCTGTCACAGAAATTCATGCTCAGGGACATTTTATGTTTGTTCAAAACCCACAGAGCCCATCTGTGGTTTCAACTATGCAGAGTGGATCTTTCTTACAGTTCCTAGGCAAGAACACAGAATCTGGCATGATAAGCTGTTTGAACAATGCCAGTACATTCAAACCTTGTCACAATGACGTGTGACTTTGTGCTTAAAAATTATCAACAGCTTCTATCTACCCAATTTCACTTACAAGGCTTAGGTTAAACTATGATGTAATTTTCAGGCACTTTTAAAAAGTGCTGTATGCTCAGATCACCTGACAAATCAACCATGGGAAATTTGAACCCTGGTCTTATGCCCAGAAAGAGAACATTATAACCACTTGGCCATAATACAACACACACACAAGGTGCTAAAAATCCCTTATCCAAACCCACTTCTTAAAATGATCAGAAAGCAAATATTTTAAACAAGATAACCAAATAACATTTTTTTTATCCATTCTTCATCAAAATTTTTCAGCATCCCCTCTTATAACAATAAATTCACAATTGAATTTTAACCTGAAATTTTTATTGGATAATGTTTGAGCTAAATGACTTATATTCACCACTGTTTTTAGGAAGGAAAAATAAATATTTGCTGTGGAAAGTAGATATATTTTCTTATCAGTAGGCTGAAAGAATTATTGTACTACTTATATACAGAGTTTGTCAGTTAATTCAAATCAAATTATAATATAAAGAAAAAGATTATTTCTCTCTAAATTTCTGGGATTTATTTTTATTTACAGTCAGACTAATGCATACCTATAGATTGAATAAAGGCTTCAGTATGATATCTAGTCCAATTATCAGGTGCATCAAATATGGTTTTATAATTATTGACAGCTTCTGAACAGCTCTGTCTACCCAACTTCACTTATAAGGCATGGGTCAACATTAAGTTACTGTTGAGAAATCAGTTTCCATGTACTTCTTCACTCAATCTCTTTGTGATGTTTACTTAAAGGTGGTAGTTTGGTTACTTTGATGTGTTGAGTCAATGTTCTTAATATTCTGCATTTTTTCTCTTTTGTTTAGATTTGCAACACTAGTTTCTTCAAATGTTTTTGCTGGTCAATCTGCTTTTGGTTGCTTATCCTCCTTTTAAACTTTCTCATTTTTTTCCAATTTCTTTTTTGATTGTTCTATGGTCTCTTTTAAACCTTTTTAGAATTTTCCAAAACTCTGTTCTCATCACTCAATAAGTTGACAATAGCCTGTTTTCCTTTTGATGTTATATCTTTCTTAAGACCCTTAGCAATCTTTGCATTTCTGAAATTAAAAAAAATAAAGATCTGTAACTATACTGTTCTATTTGTATTTATTTGAGGAACAAGCCTTGAGTTACATAATAAAATTTTACTCCACTAAATAAGTTCTTGTAAATATTTCTAACAAAACAAATAAGCTGAAATTTATGAATATATCCTGGAAATTTGCCCAACATCAATTTTATATTAAACATTGACTTGCATAATAAAATCTAACATTGTGTATTTTAAAAAGATGAAAAAATAAAAGGTTACTTAATGTTGTAGCATACCTGCAGACAATAATGGGTATGTTGATTTCTTTTATTTCAGGTAATGGAATACATGATAGGAGGTGACATGAAGAATTTGCTGGCAGTGTGTGGTTATTTTGATGAATCAATGGCACTTACTTATATTGCAGAAGTGATATTAGCCCTGAAATTCCTTCATGGTTTAGGAATTATTCACAGGTATAGTTCTTTTTTTTCTTTTAAATATTCATCGATATAAATGTGAATCTGTTTTTACTTTTTTTATTTCATTAAAGTGTACTGTGGAAGAAACAAGTAATTTGAAGCATTAGTATTAACATTGGGCAAAAATTAATTTGCTTTGAATTCCATATAAAATATTTGTCTTACTTTAGATGAGCACTTTCTTTTTAAAAAAAAAACAAAAAAGACGTTGGTTTCTAATAAAGCAAGGGAGGTAACCATCACCCGTGAATTTGGCATTTAGAAAGACACATCTGGGATGAAATTAGATTGAAATTATTTTTTAACTCATTCTTTTTTAAACTTTTATTTACAAAATTAAGTTTTCTTGTTCTGTTTTTTTTTAATGAGTGTAGATTACTAAAAGTAATTCGATTTGTCTCCTTTGACAGGATTTATCTACGTGAAATACGTATTTATAAAAGACTAAAGAATGAGATTCATTTTTTTAAAAAATATTGTTTATCTTTACATCTACTGTGTATTTATTTGTTCTTTCCTCTCTTTTAAATGTTGAAGGGATTTGAAACCTGACAATATGCTGATATCGGGTGGGGGGCCATATTAAACTCACAGAGAAAATATTTATTATGAAATTACAATAAATAACATTTATGTTCTTCTTTTTAATTTATGAAAACATTTTTACATTTGGCATGTTTAATAAAAATCAATATTTTCAATTATAAAAATAATCACATTAAATTATATTACATTGTACAAGTGATATTAGCCCAGGAATTCTAAAATCACCATTGAAACCTTGAAATACTGCGGTCAAGATTAAGGAAAACCTACTAAGGTAAGCTGATGGCAATCCTAAAAAAAACTTTGCAGACTGTTCCAAAAATTAAAAAGGACGCTTGGGTAAGTGTAAATTTACAAAGATAATACTGTGAAGGGGTTTAAAGTGTCATTGTTTTTAGTTTCATTTTTTTATAAATGACTCACTAGTTTAAACTTGCCATACAAAAAATAGCGGCATATTTTAAGCATTTATATTAATAAGGTTTTTATGTGAGAGTCTATAAATTAATTTCCAGTGCAAGGGAGATAAAGTAAATCGATAATGCAAGAGAGATAACTCTCAGCAAAAGTTACAGATATAATAGACCAAAAGAATATTTGGTGCCCTTATGTAGTAAAATGGTTGGAGACATTCTGGAGAGAACTCCTGCATTTCTGAAAGTAAATGTTCTGATTATTATTTGCTTTGCTATTCAGACCAGCACACACATCTCAATTCTTATATTCACAATTTTTCGGCCATTGTACCTTCCAGTTTTCTTCAGGTGCTGTTTTTACTCGGTCACCTCCTATAATAATTGTTGTCGATTACTTTTCACACTTCTGCTGCTGTAAACATACTTATGTCTTTATAAAACTGATATGGCCTGCTGTTGATGTCTGTATGTGTGTGTGTATGTAAATATATATTGTCTGTAATATTCAATGAAGCATGTTTGTAAAGAAATGTTGCTGCCCAAATATCACATTTTATATATTATTTAAATATATATATATATATATATATATATATGTATGTCAATGGGCTTTCATTGTAAAAGGAAATTGAGGGTCAAGAAACTCAGTTTCTAAATTTGAAATCCAAGTAAGCAGAATGTGATTTGGTGTATATATGTAGAACCAATTTTTTCACTTTTTGTAGGGACAAATAAAAACCTGGTGCATGATACTTTAGAAGGTCCCAAACGAAAGCAGTTTGAAATCGAGTTTCTTCCCTAGACTAGTTGCCATCCAAAACTATAGAACCCAGTCTGATCCTGCTATTTGCCATAACTGGGTTAAGAGAACAATTAATATATAATAAAGAAGTGTTGGCATTAAAGAATGAAAGTTACTTTTGTAATTCAAATTCAAGGTTAAAATTCCTGAATCAAACAAAATATAAAAAAAAAGTGTTTCTAAAATTTTAAATTAACAAGAATATATATCAAATTTAATAGGAAAATATTTATCTATATCTATATATATATATATATATATAATATATATATATGACATATATATGTACATATGGATGAAAACTTGTATTTAAAATTCAATTTAGAATTCAAATGTTTATGAGTTCAATTCCATGATCCAATTACATTCACTAATTTATATAACAATCTTTTGGAAAAGGTATGAATCCAAATTTCATCTCCCTCCAGCTATTTTAAACAGCGTTGAGGACAGATGGGTTCTATAGCCTTGATGGCAACTGGTCTAGGAGAAGGACAACTTGAATTCAAAAACCTTGGAGGGTCGTTTGGGAAACCTTGTGGCATGCATTTTTATTACCAGGTTTCTGTATTCGTATGAAAATTCAAAAGTTTGGTTGGTCCTGCACAAGGCCTTCACCACTATAAACAAATCTCATTTTCCGTGTTTGATCAGGAATTTCCTGGGACTTATACCTGGCCTTGAATTTCATATAAAATATTGTTAAAATGATGATCAGGGTCATCTCATAATATATAATATTTATATATATATATATATATATATAATGTACAACCGAATTTATTCTTTTTAAACAAATTAAATATATATATATATATATATACATTTGTGAATTATATATATAAAACTAATGCAAAGGTTAATGATTTAATAAATATGAGAATATATATTTTCGATATATCTTATTAATAAGAGAAAAAAACAAGAACAACATCTATTATATACCTGAAGATGTCTGAAAGGAACAGACGAAAGCTTGTAGTAAAAATAACAACTAATACGGCAGAAATTTATAAAAAACAAGGATCAATTCATTCATAACGGATCTGGAGGTTTTTGTGTATTATTTGAATTGTTTGCGAGATGGATGTCTCGCCATTTAAATCATTAACCTTTGCATTAGTTTTTGTGTGAATAATTCATGTATTTGTAAATTGATTACGTTTATTATAAATATATATATATATATATATATATATATATAGATATTTATAAATAAATTATAAGTATGAATATGATAAAAAATATAAATATATACAAATATACTTGCATGTATATATAAATACATTTCTTCCTCCAGTATTATAAATACAGTGCTCAATGTTATGTAACAGAGATATAAGTATATATGTATATATTAGTGAATATACATAATAGCCAACATCGATAGCATAACTTGGAGTTTCATGAGGTCTTGCAATCTTCAATATATATATATATATATATATATATATATATATATATATATATACAAGTAAGAGGTTTGTCATTATTGATTGATGTTTTTTTCAGCATCACAACTCCATGAGAGTTCTAGCGACGATTTTCCGAGAGTCACACTGTCCACTCCTCAGGGAGTATCAGCAATTGACTGTTTATACTTCTCAATTTTTCTTTTTTATGTGCACTTTTCATTGGTGCAATTTTTATTTTTCATAGTGTATGTGCATTTGTGTGCATGCACCCTTACATGCATATGTGTAGAATGTCATGGTTATTTTTCCTTTTCAACATTTTTTCACTTTATGCTCTCCTTATTGGTTTTTGCTTTTTCTCTCATTTTCTCTTATGTGTGTGTGTAAAAGAAGACAATAAAATGTCAGTCCCTAATGTTTGTATTATAAACTAACTAGAACTTAATACTATTTCCAAACTTTCATAGACATATAGTACAATACAATACAACCTGTTTTTTGATGTATTTTTATTATATTGTGTGTTGGAATGTCATTTACTTTAGTCTGTACCACAAAGTATCCAATTGTAACTAAAATAACAACACCAATGAGAAAATACTGTCAGTATCTTTATAGTCAAACTAAAAATGAAGAAGAATAAACAAAAAATGAAACAAAATAAGTAAAATGAATTAATTCAAACAAATAATTAAATAAATTAAGTAAACAATAAACAAATTAACCAATCACAAACACACACACATAAGCACAAGTAAACATAGTAACAACCAACAATAAAATAATCAGTATTTACATTAAAATAATCAATTATAAATTTAAAAAATTTAACAAACAACACTAAATAATTTTTAAAAAATTTTTAAAAAAATTGCATCTAGATCCAAAATTGACAGGAAGAACAAATGGCGCATGCATGAAAAAAGAGGGGCTTCCTGGCACCAAAAGTCAAATGAGAAGAACTGCGCTCTTTTCCCCTAAACTTTCAAGGGGTAAACATGTGCCTTTTGCTTGGGAAGACACTTCCCTTCAACAGACTGTTGCTACCCTGTAATAAAGTTCCTAAATCTATTTCTAGTATCTCTGTCTCCTCCTTTCCCTTGAACATTCCATTTCAGCAATGATAAGAATTCTAGCTTTGACCTCTGTTTGGTATTGTACTATTTACATTAACCACTCCTGATCCATTATGTTTTTATTTCACTTACATCATGATTTCAGTTTGCAATTTATTTTTGTCATTAGTGTAGCATCCCACAATATAACAATTTGTTTTTCTTATTGACTTCATCTGCCTTGCAGTAAATTTTAAGATTGTAATAGTGTCATGGGTCCTTACCTATAACTACAGACTGAACTCTTCCTAACACTATGTATACTATGCCTCTCAAGAGAGAGGGTCGAATCGAGTCTAGCCAATAGTAGTTCACTCCAAACCAGATTGACAGTCATACTAACACCTTCCACATCTTGTATTATTATTTCGTGTAATATACCTTCATTATTTCTACTCTTGTGTTTGTGTTGTTCTTCCTTGGTCCTAACCTAACCTCAGACCATAACAAATAGAATGTTTTATATATTGATATTCATGGTGCCAGTGATTGATTAATCTGTTTTTTACAGCTTATCAAACCTTTGTGGGTTATATAAAGCTAAAATATATTTTGGATTGTAGGAGGTTGCCTACAGTAACTGATGGTTCCCTATCTAAGTACTGACCGAGCCCAATACTGCTTAACTTTGTGAATGAATGAGACCCAATGTTTTCAGATGATACCAGTGAACAATGAGAAAAAATTTCATCTGACAACATTGTTATTTTATAAGAAAAGTAGTGAACTTTAAATCTCTAACCTGTTACAATGAAACAAGAAAATATATAAAGGTGATCCTGCACAAGATTCCTTAATTCTCCTCCTCCTTAGTGTCACCTGACTCCCCTGGGAAATATAGGGTCACAACTTTTCCACACTAGGTGTTACTACTGTGGATTCTGTAGCATGTAGGTTTTTATGTGTTGTGGTACTAACTCCACATCCAACTGGTTTTGAATTCGGAATCATCCTTCTCCTTGACTAATTACCAACTAAAGCTAAAGAACCCAGTCTGCTGTTTCTTGGGCGATCATGTATCTTTTGATACATGACTGAGGCAGAAGATTTTTCCCACAGTAGCTTGCCATTTCTTTCTGCAGTAAACTGGTTGCCAACCAAGATTAAAGAACCCATAACTGGGGGGAAGAAGAGATGGATATGTTACCTTTCCCAAGGGTATTTGTGTGTAAGTGAATATAACAAACTCGAATAGACTCTATTTGCTTAAAAATAATACTAAATCTCTTAAAGATGGTTTTTTTTTTCTTTGTAAAGTTTTGAGTCATAAGCTTCTTTATTCATCCAGACTTAAATGGAAATAATTCTTGTAGTTTATTTAAACAATTTCTCTCTTTGTAGATCAAATATACAAAGAAATGTTTGATGGTTCCAGTAGTCAAGAATGGTTGACAAAATGTCATTTAACACCAGGCCAGATTCTATCCCTCACCAGTTCCCTTGGTTTTGTAAGTATATTCAACAGATTAATTCTTTTACTGGTCAGTGGATTAATTGCAGGGGTGGAGGGTGCTGGAAAGAAAGTTCTCAACTTTAGTTACTTACCAAAATTTGGGTAAATATCAGATTTTTTAAAATTCTTTCTTGATCAGGCTGAGAAATTTGTATTCAATATATTCTTTTACTTTTCAGTAGATGAATATTCAAGAGAAGAATTCTATTATTGTTCAGTGAGTTAATTTAGAGAGAAGTAATTCTATTATTACTTAGTGGGTTTGTTTTTTGTGTTCAACGAATTAGTATTCACTAGATTAATTCTTTTATTATTCGATATTATTACAAATAATTTCAGGTAAGTTCCAAGGGAGATAACCAGAATGGACTTACCAACTGCACCACACACACATCTTTATGATAGTTGGCTTGCTGGTCTTGCAAGCCATTTCTAGTGAATTCATTCCTCTCACATGGTGATACAGGTACATTTCCTTAAGCTAACCTCTCACTTGTCTGCACAGATATTTTTAAAGAAGATTTAGTTAGAACTGTATTGAGTTTGCTTGTTATAAAAAAAGGGGTTCAGTGAGAGGGTCCTTAATTTCTGTGTTTCTTTGGCTTGTCTTCTACTGAAGTTGTTTTCCTTGGACCCTATTCTCATATTGAATTGCTGAGCTGTTACTCATCAGTAATCAGTATTGAAGATAAGATTGAAAATTTTGTTACAATCTGTCTTCTCCTCTGGCTGTGTTGTACTTTTTTTGTGAAATAAAAACCATATAATCTAGCCTGGTACAAGGCCACAATATTAATGCACCAAGTGAAGATTTTTTTTTTTTTTTCTTAAAGCAATTCACCCCAAGCAAGGTGGGAGTACCACTAGCATGCAAGGGGTTACAGAGGATTGAGAACAAGAGTAAAGAGGCATGTTTGGAGAAAGGATACAGAGAAGGACATGGAACAAGCTCGGGGTGTCAGATGTCAATTGAGATTACACTTGAATACTTGAAGATTATAGTCATCAGGGAAGCAAATAAGGGAGTTCCACAGATGGGAAGTGTGGGAGAAGAAGCTGTTTGAGTAGAAGAGATATTTAACCATTTTGACAGTGAAAGGGTGGGACTGAGATGCCAGCCTGGTAGCACGCTTAAATTCATGCAGTCCGGGAACCAGCAAAAGCAGTTCATCGGAACAATTGCCATGAAAATACTTGTAGAAGAGACAGAGGGAGGCCATGGCACATCTGTGGGATGGCGATTGCAGACTAGATGCCAGATCAGGACCTATCATCTAGCATATTTGTCTCTGGATTCTGTCAAGGACCTCAAGATATCCCATTTCACTATACTAGAAATGATCTGTATGACCAACTTGCTGATCATTGCTCTGTAACAAGCATCATAGATGTTTTCTTAGTCTGGTATAAGGCCACAGTAGTTGGGCACTCCATAAAAATTGAATACATGTTCATTTAATACAAGGCTCGAGAGCCACTCAAAGGGTTATTGTTAAAATTTTTATGATGACTAGGTATGAAAGAGGAGTTGGTAGAAAGTGAATATAATGAAAGGCCTTGATATAAGGAAGTTAAGATTGCTGTGCCCAGGGAAGCATCAATGCAGGAGTCTGTTCCAAAAAGTGGCAGGGACTGTCTTAGTGGAACTTTCTCATTACATTTGGAATATAGGGGAAATGAGGGTGTTTCAATTCCATGGAAATAGTGATAAAGTAGTGATAAGCTTGGGACATTGTGTCTGTAGCATAGAAGAGAAGCTTTCTAACTGCTAGGATTCCAAAATGTTTATTACTCTTAGCTAAGTCTGGCACAAGGTCAGAGTGGTGAATCATCAGTATTGCTCAATAATATATGACTAACTTGCAAACTACTGTGCTATGGCAGACTTCCTAAAAAGAAAAAAATTACTGTAATTAACCATGTATAATATGCATTTTTTTTCTAAAAAATAAGCAGCAACATTAGGAATGCATATTATGCACAGCTACAAAAAATCTTTAAAAAATTGCCATTTCATACTTCGATTTCAGTTGTGAAATGACTACTCACCACAAACTTACAGTAATTTGACACTAACATTCAATGATTACGACCACATAAGGATGTCAATTACAATTATATGTGCATAACGATACTTACAAATGTAAAATGGAACTAAATTAGAATAATATTTTTAATAAGAGTAGGAAATGCTGGCTATAATGAAATTGGAGATGTACAATTTATAGGGTTTGATTACCAAAGAAGGGGTACATATTATGAACAAGTACAAGCATTTTCCCAAACCTTCAACACAATTTTAGGGGTGTGTATTATACATGGGGAATTATGGTAATTCAGAATTAGAAAATATCACAGTATGCAAAAAGTTGATAGTAACACTTTCAATTCTATCCAAGAAAGAAGCTTTCAAGTATTTTTTTTTTTTAAATTACTACAATTGTCTGACTAGGATTTATTAAAAAAAAAAAAAAAAAGATCCTTAACCTCTGACATATTGTAGTAAAACATTAAGAAAAAATTTTTATTTTATTTAATGAGATCATTCTTCCCAGCTGATAAATTTTCTGTCATGAAACACTGCCAATGATCACTTTCTATAATTATATAAGCAGGAAAATTTTTTTTTTTTTTTTTTTGAGTCATCTGCACTCTCATAACTTTTGCTTGAATTTGCCACTTCTAAGAGATCAATTTCTATTTCCATTTTCATGTAAACCGGGCAGGATGGGGCTGTTATTTTGTTTTTCAACAATTACTTTTGTTTCATGTAGTTTTTTTGTTTTTTTTAAACTTTACTATGATTTGGTTTTAGTGGCTAGCAATAGCACTGCACAATCAGTTAAGTATTTTTTCATGCTATAAAAAGCTTGCCAGATCCAACTGTGGCAGAGCGACCACCTCACCCAAGATTTTAGTAGTATATGAATAGTGTTTTATGGCTGGAATGATTAAAGTAGTTGTACTAAATAAACGAAATGTAGTCTGGTTATATAGAAAGTTGAAAAAGGTATAATGGAAAAAGATACCAAATGAAATGGTTAATTGGGACATATAAAAAAAACCCCACATATTTAAGGCTTTGAGATTGAAACTAGTGAGAGTTGAAACCCATATTCTTAATTTAAATGGGTGTGTAGATAACAGAATTATCTGAATATTTTCCTATTCACCTAAAATACATTTCTCATTGCTGAACCCTACTTCAGCAAATAAAGAAATATATTGCAGAGAAGAGATTATGGTGTGGCTAGTTACAACAGGAACAGATTGCAGCTGGAGTGGAGGCATTCACAACTCATCATTCCCCCCACCCCCAAAAGAACCAGTGAGCGCTACCACAAGTAAATGTAACATGACATGCACTGTCATGTTACATTTACTTTTTGTTTACTTCAGCAAAGAGCACCCAGAGTCCTTGAAGCTTGACCTGTTGTCAGTTTTTACACCAACTACAGTTATTGAATTCTGCTACACCTGAAAGCCCAGTGCTACTAAATTTTGAATTGGCTTTCTTATTAGTTGCTCTAATTAGCTCAACTTATTTTAAAAAGTTGTCCAAGAATTTTGCAAGTAGCAAAATTAAAAATTTGGTAAAGGTGAGATTTCAAAAGAAGACCAATATGGCAACCCTGCTTACAGGTATATTCTCAAGAGTAGAGAAATACATGTAATCTACTGTGGAAATAAGTGGGGGATCTGTTTATGACTTCATTATAAAATAAAAGTGACCCCTGACTTAATATCCATTCTACTACATTTTGAATCAAATCTCTTATTAATAGTTCAAGTTAGCCAAACTTATTTTAAAATGTAGCCCCAGAATGTTGCAAGTAACTAAAATTAAATATTTAGTAGTAGTGAGATTTCAAAAGCAGCACAATACAATGAACCCTGCCTTTGTTTTGCCACCAATTTTTCAATTATTACCCAGAAATGATGTTTTCATCCAAATTGACCTTTTTTTGACATTGATAACAATTGCTCTGAAGATTATTGTTTTATTATTATTATTCTATAGAATATTTTTTTCAATGTTTCTGATTTTCTTTGTTTTCATTGTTAATTTCAGTCTGCCCAGAAATCAAAAACGAAACACACCAACCTTAAGCAAAATGAAAACTGCAGTTCTTCTTCCAAAATTACAAGTGGCAGCAGTAATCGTCGTCGTTACAGCTCTGCTACTCAACAGTTTCATGAAGTCCCTCCTGTTCGCAGGCTCAGAGATATTTTAAATCCTCATGAAACATCAGAAAAATCCTTTTGCTCAGCCTTGGATCATACGATTGAGAAATCTCTTTCTGATAGCGGACAGGACTTAAGCAATGATGTGTTTAGCAGTCCTAAATTTTCTTTTAATCAGTCTCTTCCCTCTGAAATTGAAACCACCAACCACAGTTTACAATCTAAAAGCATCAATAAAGGTGAAATGGATAATCAAGAAGCAGCAAACTGTGAACACGTTACAATTCCTCAAAGAACACATCTTGAGTCAATAACAGAAGATTCATTTTTTGCAAGTCCCAAAAGCCATATTGATTTGCAAAATTCTCATCAGAAAATTCAATCTATTTCACTGACTCACTCTGATTTTAGTCCGAATTTTGGCTTTCTCCATCAACTCAGTCAGTCGAGGAAAAGAAAAATGAGCTGCAGTGAACTGGCATTTGATAACATAGACAATAATAAAATTATTAATAGTGCACCTCTGAAGCCTTTGAAAAATAAAGTCCATTTCAACAACATCAGCAGTACTCCACTCAGTGCCAAATCCACAGACCAACAGAATTCTTCAGTTGGAATTCAAAAAAAGATCAGACATAAGGTTTGTATATTTGTAACCATTTATTTTATAAAATCTATGACATATAAAATATACTTAACATTATTTTTAATGAAATTCATGAAAGTTATTTAATCTGCAAAAATGATCAGAAAGAGCAAGAGAATTTTTTTTAAAAAAAAACTTTGATGAGGATATACATAAAACATAGATATAAATCAAAATTCAATATTTTTTAAGAATTGGATCAATTATTGTTTCACTGATCTCAACCCAAATGAAATGACTAAGCTCTTGACATTATGATTTCATATCAGATATACAAAAATAAATTTTACTATTTTCCCTTTATAATCAAATTTTATTTTTCATCTTTATATGGTCCAGTTCTTTCTAGCATGAGGTTATGTTTTAATCAATAATTGAAATGAAAAAAAATGCAATTCAATTATCTAAAGCATTATTCTGTTTGTTCCTGATTTTCTTAATTCCTGCTTCCATAAATTTTACTTTTATTGTATCTTCCATATCTAATTTATTGAGAGCATTATTTTTATATTTAAATAATGATGAGCTACTATTAGGAGGTTACAAATCTGTGAAATTCTGAATATTAAAAAAATAAAATCTTTAATTTTTTCATCTTGAGGTTTTTTCTTTTTAATCATTAAAATAAAAATGAAAGAAAAAGATGATGTGGTAATAATAAAAAAAAAACAAAAAAAAACAAATTGGTAATTAGCAAAAATATACTGCCTAAGTAAAATGTTGACCATGCTAAAATAAAACTATCTTGTGTGGTGAGATATGTCTCACTTCCCAGAGAATATTTGGTTTGCATCTTTTAAATGAGAACATGATTGTTGAGACAAAAGTGCTTATCCTATGCATGTGATATATTATACATTTTAATGAAACATCCTATTGAAACTATTAGAACATTTACTTAAATAACTAAATATTTGATAATTTCAATGCAATTTAATGTCTTGCTAGTTATTCTTGTATGATCATATCAAATATTTGGTGATTATTGCTGGAGAGTGAGTAACAGCAAGTTTCCTCAAATATCCAGTACCTTCCTCAGTATAATTACAAACTCCTGTAGTACGATCTCAATCTTTCCTCAACTCTGATATTCTTCTAGTCTCACACTTTTGGGGATACACCAATTATTATGTATATTTCTATTAACATCATGTCCTAGAACTTCATCAGTTTTTGAGTAAGGTTCTGTTATTTTTCAGTTTTTTTCGTTTCTCTTATGGTCTGCTCACATTGCCATGATTTGCAGATTTTCTTTACTCTAGTTACATTATTTGCAGTTTGAACTAATGTCCTCATTTTTGTTGTTATTATCACAACATTTTGGCTGTGGTGAACTTCAGCCTTTTCCAGGTGTCTGTTGATACAAGGAATTTCAAACTGAACCCTTTATTTAATTTACAGGCATAAATCATTCTAATTCTATTGTTCATGTCTAGAGATATCTCATCTTGTTATTTTTCTGAGTACTGAGGCTGAGTTTCTTTTGGTTGTTGTTTGAAATTGAATAAAATGGCCAATCTAGATCTTAAAGTATCTTATTTGTTTTATTTCCTAGGAATGCTTATGTTCTTCCCATTTCTTTAAATATCCCGTCATTTGCATGTTGCATCATTGTTCTTACAGCATCATGCCTGGCCTTGTGCCAGTTTATATTATTCATTTATGATTTAGTTTATTGTTCTTTTTTGTTTCAGAAACGAAAAATGAAGAGACAGAAATTTCGCAGCAGCTTAAAGTGTGCATTTGAAAATGTCAAGAAGTCTCCCCATTTGCAAGGGAAAACAAATTTAACCCAAGAACTGAACTGCTTAGATCTTGGAGATGGTTTAAGTGCCAAGAAAGCAAGACTTTCAAAATCTCCCAATCTCCAAAGAAACTCCAAGGCTGACATTTCCCAGGCCAGCAGCTATTTTTCAGCAGATGAAAATCTGAATAGTTCCCATCTGGACTTGGAGTCTTCCTCGAGTAAATATCCTGCTAAAAGCATCCAGTTTTCAGAGACTCTTCTGCGACATGAGTATAAGAGCTTAGCCTCTTTGGAAAGTGACAGCAAAAATATTTTCTCACCTTCTACACGCTCCACTCAATCACTCCAGCTGACCATTCCTCATTCGATTATGTCATGTCATCATTTCAATTCTTACCCAGACTCGTACATAACTCATCACCCAAAGCACCAGAGGAATGAATTAATGACTCCAGATACCACAAAAGACCAATTTACAGTAATGATTTCTTTTTTCTTTCATATAAATAGGCACAAAACAAAACCCACTATTTTTTTTATGCCCACATTTTTAAAAATGTATGTTGTCTGGTAAAGAGTTTCTAAAGATGTATGAATTTGTCTCTCTCTTGTGTGTGTGTGTGTGTGTGTGTGTGTGTGTGTGTGTGTACACACACACACACATATATATATATATATATATATATATATATATATATATATATAAATCAGTTGTTAAATAATCCAAATGAATCCTATTAACAAAAAATATCAAAACTGATTCGCATAGAGAGCTAAATGTTTCATTCAAACAGAGCATACATTACATCCAATAGGAATTAAGATTACTTTTGGGTAATAGCCATTTCACCTACATTTGTAGGTGAAATGGCTATTACTCAGAAGTAATCTTAATTCCTATTGGATGTAGTGATATATGTGGGAGAATATGATCTATAAATTTCTAAATATCAAGACAATGTTAGGCAATTGAATGACAAAGAGGAAAAATTTTGTGTAACAAGTTTCATCCTCTAGAATGACTTCATCAGACTAAAGTAATGTTTTTATTGATGGAATTGTATGTGTGTAGGAGCAGGGAGATGTAAACAAGAGCTCAAGGTGTGGAAATATTTTTAAAGTTTTGTTCTATTTTTTTATCAGACATATCTGGACATTTATTTTAGCCAGTGTCATTCAGTTTTCCTCCACTTTTGTCTTCATTTTTATCATTTTTTGTTTTTAAGTATTTTACATTATGTTAACAGGCAATCTTGTTCAAATTTTGATAAATAAATTGTTTATTGTTCAACATGAAGCCTATTTAATTTTGCTTGCCAGGGATATGTAATTACTCAGATATTCACATTTTAAATTATGTCAAAGGAAAAAGGGAAAAAGTATTGGTTAATTTTTTTTAAGCATATTTTTGTGATCATACATTCTTTTAGCCATTTTGAGCATGATGGTTGCCCTATAGAATAATTCATAAAATATAAT
Source organism: Acanthosepion pharaonis (assembly GCA_903632075.3). NCBI lineage: Eukaryota > Metazoa > Mollusca > Cephalopoda > Sepiida > Sepiidae > Acanthosepion > Acanthosepion pharaonis. The sequence goes on from CAHIKZ030001490.1 coordinate 472,416, forward strand.
AATTTTATCAAATTTGATTAAGTAAAATTAATACATATGAAATTTTCAAATCCTGATATTAACTTTTATTAGCTTGAAAAAGTTTTCCTCTTAAATTTCACAGTTTCTATTGTCTAATGAAATCCATCATTTAAAATCTACATTATATCATTTTTTTTCAGAAATCCCCATTTCACACACCTGGTCTTAATGGCTGGTGTCAACAAACACCTTTAAGAACTCCTAAAAGTGTCCGGCGCTGTCAGACTCATGGCCCTGGAGAACGAGTGCTTGGGACTCCTGATTATTTGGCTCCAGAAATTTTGTTACAGCAACAACATGGTAAGTTAAATTCTCTTATTTTTCAAGTTGTACTTTTCACTTTGTACCTATCTTACCATAAAATCCACCATTAATTTAGATAAAACAAATGTTTAACAAACTGGATTCAATTAATGTTAGTAAATACCCTTTTTATTTTCAGTCATCACTGATCACATCATTATTGTGGCCTTGTGCCTACCATTTCTTTGTGATTTAAATATTTCACTGTATCACAGCTCATCTGCTTGGCTAGATATCCAATCACTTCAGGCCAGGACTGAAACCTGACTGATTTGGTATCAGTCGGAGATTCTAACCCCTAGGCCATTGACACCCAACAGAAAGAAAGGCAAATTTTTACATATTTATTTTTTCATGAACATACCAGTCACTCAGAGAACTCAATCACTAGGAGAGTTTTGCATTATCGGCAGTAATAGTAACTGTTTACAAATTTGATATTTGCCCCAATGCTGAATCCAAACTTTAATGAAGACAATTTTATTTTTGGTTTGCAAATGTATTGGACAATATTTTTCTCATTTATTTAGACAACAGAGTTCAAAAGTTACAAAATTCCTTGTCTTATCTTTTTGTTTTTTCTTTCAGATGAAGCAGTTGATTGGTGGGCATTAGGTGTGTGTATGTTTGAATTCCTTACAGGTGTTCCTCCATTTAATGATTCAACTCCAGAAAGAGTTTTTCAAAATATTCTAAATCAAGGTAATTTCTAAATTTCTTTATCATCCACATTAGATACACACACACACACACACACACACACAAGTCACATAGACTGCTTGAGGCATATGGATCCACAGTTCTCAAGTCACATAGACTGCCTGAGGCATATGGATCCACAGTTCTCAAGTCACATAGACTGCCTGAGGCATATGGATGTACAGTTCTCAAGTCCCGTAGACTGCTTGAGGTGCATGGATGCACAGTTCTCAAGTCCCATAGACTACCTGAGGGAATTGAATGAGAAAGGTCTGAACCCACAGATAGACTGGAAAATTATAGGTTTTGCTCATACTCCAAAAAAGTCTTAGAGATAGTTATAACCTGTGTTTTTAGAAGAAAAAATTAGAATAATAAAATCCAATAATCAAAGCAAACTATTAAATCAAAGGAATGAACTAGTTTTAAAATGTCGGTATAGAGGTAGATTTAAACTTCTATAATATAGATTTTACATTATTACTTTTTAATTCTCTAACTCTTCAAATGTTGAATATATAACTGTTTCTAATTTCTATTATTTCCATTTCTTCACGTTATTAATTATATCTTATAATTGTCCCATGTTCTAAGAACTCTTTTTTTTATCACTTACACCTCTTTATCTATATAATTTTTTTTTTAAATACTTGATATGGTTTTGTTTTTTTTAATATAACTTGATTTAACTTATTATTGGAGTTAAAAATAGATAATTTATTTTATCTTAAAATTTTTTATTCTTTAATATAAAATTTTTTAATAATATATAAATTGTCTTAATATGATTTAATGTTAATCTTTTTAATATATCTCATTTTTAAGTATAATTTGTTATTTCTTAAGTAGGAACCTAACTTTTTTATATATAATTAAATTTTTTTATTTTTTTCAGCCCTCTTTTAGTTTCAGTTTAACACCTCATTATTCATATAACCTCAGTTTAATGTCATAAGGTTAATATTCTGGTTAATTTTATAAAACCTCTTCCTTTTAAGGTTAATATCTTCAGCCCTCCTCTTACCACCAACTCTGGCATTTCGTCTGACTGAAATATTGAAATGGTTAAATTCTGTATCAATTTTTCGACTGCTGACAAAGTTAAATTTTAAATTTCTAATTCCGACACAAACACATTCTATACACAGGGGTTGAATAAGACTTATGTACTTCTTGTTGGTTGAAATAAATCTATAGCATGAGGTAATTTTGTATTTTGTTGTGTAATAAATAAATAAATATATATATATATATATATATATAGTGTGTGTATGTATGTGTGCTGTACATCTTCAAAAATTTGTGGTCATATATGTTGGCTTGGGAAAGTAGTAATTCTTTAAAGAAAGGTGAGATTGGAAAGAAACCAGGGCACAGATTTATATTTTGATAAGATTCAATAGCAGCACTCTTGAGAATTTTCTGAGTAAATTACTTTCTCTTTTAATAAGTGTGGCATTTTTTAGATCAAAATTGCAGTTGAATTTATCACGGCCTATGACTAGTGTATTTGATAAATTGTTATGTAGAAGGACAATTTTGTGTGTTTTATATATATATATTATATATATATATATATATATATATATATATATATAGAGAGAGAGGGGGCAGTATCCACAACATAAGGAGGCAGTTGGTTACTAACAAGTATACTAGTATTGAGATGCTGGATCTAATATTTATCTTTGTACATTGATCCATTATAAATATGACTAATATGTTATTAGTGTGTCACAATCTTACAGTGCATTATTTAGCTTTGTGTCTTTGGCGACAAAAAAAGTATTCTATCTGTCAAAAAATCGAAATCAGAATTAAGATCAGGTCAACTTTAGTAGGCCTTGAAATATGGTAAAGAAGTGCAGGCAATTTACCATGTCTCGACCAATCACACCCTTTCTTACTCCAATAAAAAAATTTTGATACTGATATTTTTTTTATTTTTTTTAATTTACGCACACAGCATTTTCAACTTTGGACTTGCAAGACTGATTTGTACCCTTTGGAATTACAACCTTGGATTTTTCATTTTTGAATCTGAAACTCGCATTACTAATTTCAGGTTAATTTGAGTAAATATATTAAAAGAATTTTTACAACACAATCAAATACCAATTTTATGTGAATTCAGATATATCCCAATTTTGTCAGTAATCATGTTATAACAAGATCTTCTTTTTGTGTGTCATGTCCACAAACCTCTGATCTTTTGTTACTCTTAGTCATTTTTGGCCCTTTATTCATAATCTTTGTCCCTGTTCTACCTTCCATTAACACAAACTTGTTTAGTTGGTTACATGGTGTTTCCTCCTGTTTCTCTTGCCTTCAGTATGTCTTTTGAGTGTTACTTTCTCCAGGCCTTCTTTTCTTACTTTGCATGTCTCTGAAAATACAAATTTTCTTGTTGTTCCTATTTTCCTTAAGACTTCTTTATTGCTCACATGTTCTGTACATGTTATAATTAGTATCTCTTCTGTGAGGAAACTGTCCAACATTTACTGGCATATAGATTAGGCAATAGATATTATTTATATAGTTGGTCATACTATATATATATATATATATATAAGTACACAAAATAGCAATAATAATTATAATTGTCAAAACAAACAGAAACAACTGTCCACTTAATAATATATGTTTAATTAATAATATAATATAGAAAGCAACTGTATCAAATGATATTAACACAAGAAAAAATTTACATAGCCATTGAAACAACTTTTGATAATCATAAAATGTCAGTGAAAAATAAACAGATACACAAATAATACATTATCAAAATATATATGGAATCAAAATGAAAATAATATACCTACTAAAACTAAATGGGAAATTATAAAAAAACGGTAACCCCAGATAAAAATAACAATAGGAATTGTAAAGTAGGCTTAGAAGAATAATTATCGATAATAACTTTTAATAATCAAATTAATTTATTAAACGAAAAAATGGAATAATGGGTTGATGTCAACATTTTAACAAATATTTACTTTGTAACTTAAATACTAATATAACAAATATAAGATAAACTAATATAATTCTAATTTTTTATATTGGAAGAAAAATTCATAATTGGAAAAATATTACTTATGAACGAACATGTAAGCAATTGCAAAACTCCTGAACATGTACATAACAGAATTGAAAAGATGCAAAAATTAAAATATGAAAACACAGAAATCAGAAATATATTTATTTAATTAATGGACCCTTGAAAAGTGAATGTTCTTATGAAACAGAGACAAAAGAAAAACACCAAGGATTGATACACTCGTGTATAAGCCAACTTCAATGAATAGTGTGACCACTGTATTTTCTGTTATGAATTTTAACCTGTCCAGAAAATAATTTACATGTGTATAGCACAACCGGTCACCAAAAATTAATGATTTTTAACCTCTTCAAAGAAAATTACCTGTATATAGTGCAACACTCTATTTTTTGCATAGAGAAACAAATTATCATAAAAACCTGCATTATACTCAAGAGAGAGTGTGTCTGTGCGTATATATATATATATATATATATATATATATATATATATATATAAAATGTGAGATGACAACTAAATTTGGGTGAATTTGAACAGTGTACAAAAGCTGATTTTCTTGTGACTTGATTTAGCATAAACTCGCATTTTTCAGACATTTTATGAACCTTAACAATTACATTTTAAAGGAATCATATTGTAACCTTTTGTTGCAAGGATATGACTCTTTTGAATTCACCATAATCTTTTGTGACGCAAATAAAAAAGAACACAACCACTTACCATAAAAAATGCTTGTTTCACATGACTTTGCTGAGTTTTCCATAAATTTAACCTTGTGCCAGAGTTAAGATTGTCCAACAAGTATCTTCTTGGAAGTGTGTTTTTACTGTGCAATACAAGGGAGATTACTCTTCACTTAACTGATAATTTATAAAGAAAACTCAAAACATACTTTGTGCTTCAATTAAAATGAGTTACCTTTTATTGTTGTTATTATTATAGTGTATGGGCAAATAAAAGCTCCATTATCCATGAACTATTTGAAATAATACCACCATTTCTTGTTATTTAACAAAACATACTTTAAAACTTAATTAAAGGCTATTGTTTTTTAAATTATAATCATTTGCAAATAATAAGGGAAACTACTCTAATTAACCAAACTCAGCTTTACTTGTATCCCGACTAATCCCTAAACAGCAGACATCTCATGTTAAAATGATTTTTGAATATCTAGGCTTACAATTTAGAAAAATTGTTATTTGCAAAAGATTAATAATTTTTGCATCAGTTCTCAACTCAGTATTTATGCTGATAACACAATTATTTATTCCTGTCTTAATGGCAAGTCTGATCAATACAATAAGATAAATTAGCTGCTGATAACAAAAATGATCTGCAATATGTTGTTAGCTGGGACAAGGAATGGTTAATTTTAATGCCTCAAATGAAATGGCTCTTTTTTGATCATCTGAGAGAACTATTTTGCCTTCCCTCCACATGGCTGATGCTAACCTCCAAGAGAGTGACTCCTTGCAATTTCTCGGGTTAATATTTTTTGCTGATATGAATCAATTGCTAGGCCTGCTGCTAAGAAAGTTCACTGTGTCATGCTAAAAATTTTCTCATCAGAATCTATCTTGCCCAATTATAAATCAACCTGGCATCTCGACTTCTCTCGCTCTCTTACTACCATAAAATAGTTTCCTTGTGCTTTTTCTATAAATATTTTAATGGTAATTGTTCTTATGAGCTTTCCTCCTTGGTACCTAAACTTTATGAATTTAAGTGTACAAGGTCTCCTCATTTTTCATTTGAAATGGCTAAATGTAACTGTAAGTTCTATGCTAACAGTTTCTTCACTCATACTTCTTACTTGTTGAACTCTCTTCAGGCTTTCCAGTCAACTTTGATCTTCAAAAATAATGTCAATCATTATCTTCAGTTTTCTTAATTCCTGTTCTTTTATTGTTCTCTCACTTTGTTTTAATGTTTACTTTTTCTCATATTCTCTCACACTCAGTAACCCCTTGTGTCTTAGTGGTTTTATTCCCTTGCTTGGAGTGAAATGGTTGCAAACAAAAACTTTTTCTTTTTGTTTTTTTAATTATTTTTGTATAAAAACACGTAAAAATGTGATCAGAATTTTTGCAAAATACAGATATGATTATTTTTGTGAAATCTTTTTATTTCTTTTTTTCTTCCTATATTGATGTGATTTTTTTCAGTTTTTGCTACAAACATGCAAATATAGAAAATTGGATCATAATCTGTACTTTTTATTTTAACCACTTTTATTATCTAAAACACCTGATCCAATCTGAAAAATAATGACCTGATCAGAATTTGTTTCTTAAATTATCCATCTATTTTTTCATATAATTTTACAGATACATGAGCAATTAAGGAACATTTGCATTGATAATCATTTTAGTTATGTCATTTCAAAATGAGAACTCACAGACTGACTTTTATTTTCTTTTTTTATTGTCTTTAATCCAGACATTCCTTGGCCAGAAGGAAATGAAGTGTTGTCTGAGAATTCCTGTTCTGCTATTGAAGCCCTCTTAACCATGGACCCACTCAAAAGACCCAGAGCAAAAGGTATATTTAATCTATTTTGTTATAATTACTGGGAGCCTAGGTTGCATGTTAGTCCAGTGAAATGAACTTGTCTATTGCCACGGTCTTTATAAGCCACTGTACTGATAGGTAACATTGTTAGCCTAACTGCTTCCTGAAATGTACATATGTAATTAAAAGCTAGTAATACACATATCCTGCTGAGTGATTTTTCTCTTTGTCTAAAATAATTCCATTGCAAGATACAGAATTATACCAACCATTTTAATATTTGAACAGGATATGCAGGTGGTATAATAGTTAACAATGTGGAAAATAGAATTGGCATATGAGGTTCAAATTGCAACTGAGGCTGTTACATTCTCTTGGGAAAGACCTGAATTCCCCATAGTAAAATAGTAAGGCAGACTGGGCTCTTTACACTTAGCAGATCAGTCATAATGAATGACAAATCTGAATTCAAAACTATGAAGAAGACAGCAGGAAGCCACTCTACTACCTTTTCTAAGAAAAGTCATAGCAATTCAGTTATTAAAGAAAAGGTAACTAGGAAAGGTCATGATCATCTACATCCTGAAAGGAAATGGCTCTAAAAAGTATTTGGACATATTTTTTTTGGTTAACAGCTCCTCACAGTGGCCTTACTTATAATGGGAATCCCAACAGCCAATAGGGTTGATCTGCATATACAAATATTTAGTTAGAACAATTTCTTATGGGCAGCCATTCATTTTGATTCATAGAATCTAAAAGGCCCATAATAAAATTACCATAAATTCAGCTAAAAGTCACTGCTAAATTAGCACTACTTCAACCCATGCTTAATACAGGCAGGTTTTTTAAAATGTTCATTATTTATTTTATTCATAAATGCTCCTACCTGTCTTGATTTGAAATCCTCACATAATTCTTCAGCTTTCTCCTCTTGTCATTGTCATCCATGTTACCTTACCATCCTGGGTGTGACGATAAACTAAATCTGCATCTTGGGTAAGACGATAAACTACATCCAGCAGCAAGACCTCTGATCAGGTGGTTTTGAGGAATGTGGAACCACCTCTTAATTGCTGGTGTTCCCAGGTCCCACTCTGACCTGGGGTAGTAGCACCTGTCATGGTCCCAGCTATGGGCAAATAGTTAACCCCAAAACTGGGGTAAAAACACTATGAAAGTGCAAAAATAGGTTTTAATACCAAAAATACTTTGTAAAAAAATTATTGCCAGCAATAAATTTTTGAAGGAAAAAAAATATTACCAACAATGTTTTTGAAGAAAAAATATTACTAACTGTGCATTTTTGGGGAAAAAATATTACCAGAAATAGATTTTTGACAAAACAAAATATTACCAGCAATAAAAAATTTTTCAGCATTAAATAACCCATTGAGGTTGATATGCCGTAAAACAAACCAAACCAAATCCATGTTACCTTAGCTTTGAAAACAGCTTTGTTCACTATAAAAGAAACCAGATCTATTCTTATCAAATTGAATGTCATTTCATTTTCAAGAAAATTTGTATAAAAAATTATCTTTGGCAACCTAATTGCTTTTTCATTGAATTGTAGATGTGATGAAAATGAAGGTATTTGCAAATATTCACTGGGATCAACTTTTGGATGAACCTGCTCCCTTCCAACCTCAGCCAAGCAATGACACAGATACAAGTTATTTTGAAGGTGACATGATTTATTCTCTTTCTCAAAGAATCTTTCATCTGTATTTGTTTTTTTCTAAATACAATAGAATATAACTGTCAGCAGACCCTTCAACTGCAAAGGCCATAAACATTTCACTGAACTGCTATTGGTTAATCAACAAAAACTTTGCATTCAAAAATTTTTATTAAACTGAAAATACTTAAAGTATATTTTAAAGGAGAATAAAATATAAACAAAAAAAAATGCCTTGATGTAAGTCTTTAATAATAATAGTATTTTGAAAATATTTAAATTTATAATTTTTTTTTATATCACCAAAGCTATCAAAATCTGTGTCATCAGTTTCTGAGAGAAATAAAGTCAAATTATAGAAAAAAAAAATTCACTACTGAAATGTTTGTCTAATTTATTTCATTTTTACAGTAGAATATAATTCTTAGTGGGAGGGGAGTTTTGTCCCCTCAGTTATCCAATGGGATTCATGGTGTATAGTAAAATACTGCTGATTACTTTAATCATTGACTTTAGAATATTGATTTTTTTTTTTTTTTTTATGTTGCAAAATAAAATCCTTACATTTATCTTAATAAATTCCCTCGTGACAAACTTGTTAGTAAAGAAAAGTTTTCCTTTTTATCTTTATTCATATTCTCTTTTTATAGATATATTTTATTTATATCTGAAGTTTTACATATACCTTGTATATGGTTCACTATTATCAAAAATAACAACAATATTTTTTTTTTTTTTAAGAAATGTATTCACTTAATTTGTTTCTTGTTTTGTTTTTCTTTTCAGTGAGAAACAACTTGCAGCATTTGGTTGTCTCTTCTGTCGATCTGTGACTGTCTCAAATGATACTCAATCAACTTAGGACCAACAGGACCAAAAGTAGATAGCAAATTGTAATCAGAATTTAAGTCTTTCTTTTTATCCTACACTGGATATTGCAGTCCTTAAATTATTGACTTTTCCCCCCTTGCATTCCCCTCTACACCATGATACAGGCATGCCCACAGACACACAAATATATCTATATCAGATTATGTTTTCAAATTCTATCATATAAAAACATTTTTTATTGTTTTTGTAAATAACTTCCATTTTTTTCCTTTTTTTTTTTTAATATTAAAATACAAATAAAATAACAGACCAAAATTTAAAATTAACCAGCTTACAAACTCAGTATCAACACTTGCTCTTCTCTAGTCACATCCAAACAGCACATTGGTAAGATTGAAACTACTTTTTGGTTTTGTAGTTTTAAACTTGATTTTCATCATTAACTTAGATTTTGGCCTGTAGTATTCTATTATTATCATTATAACCTTAATAGACTGAAAAGGATGATTTGAAATGATTTAAAAAACAAAACAAAAAACATCTAAAAACTGATCATATTGTTTTTTTTTGTTTTTTGTTTTGTTTTTTAATCATAGACATCTTTATTATCAGTCAATAAACATTTGTAGATCTCACTGCTTGTCAGTGTTACTAAATCAAACTGGAATATACATCAAGATATTAAAAATATTTATTAGTTTCTGTTTTTGTGTTTCCTTTTTTGTTGTTGTTGTTGTCTTGTGGTGGTTGGTCTAATTTTTCTGCCTTTTCATGTGCTCATCAAAATTTATTATTTCATTATAGCCTTTGCATAACTCTGGCTAATCAGGTGCGTCTCAGTGCTTGTATTAGATGTGCTTCTACTGTTCACAGATATTTTGTCCATTGGTATTTTTTTGACAGAAAATGTAACAGAAATCTGAAGGTACATTACAATAGCAAAAGGTGTCTTCCAAAATTTAACAATGTATTAAGAAAAAGGAACATTTTGTTAGAAACAACAAAAAAAAAGTGCTGAACTTCTATGTGATATCAATTCTTGTAGATGCTACTGAATGCTGGACAGTTTCCTCACAGATGATGAGAAGACTTGATGTTGCAAAGATGTGGTTCTACAAAAGGATATATGGACAAAATATGTAACAAATAAATTTTAGGGAAATGGAGACAAAATGTACCTAGAATCAGACAATTGATATTTCTGTGACACAATGAGGAAAGAAGGATTGAAAAATTTGGCACACACAAGATATTGAATACAAGAGAGATAGAAGGAAACAAAAAGTAACCTACCTAACAGGCTTGTATAAATAGACAACAGAGGAAGGGATAGATAGTAAGGGGACAAACATTACCTTCAGCTACAGGAAGTTGTGATGAGCCATTATCAACCATGTTGTGAACAGATACAGCACATAAAATAAACAGTACCTGTACTATACTAAAATCATTAAAAAGATCTGCAAGGTGTCTTGTCCTGAAGGTTTCAAATGAGAGATTATGTATTTGTATTTATTTCAGAACTTTAAAAAATACAAAGAAGGCCAGGAAATACACTAGTCAAAATTTGATCAGAACAACAAAGATGAGGATACTTGTCCAAATAATTAATGCAATAAAAACAATATTTAATCTTAGAACTTCTGACAATACAAAGAAAATCTAAGGCTATAGCAAACAAAATGTAATCATCAAAACAGTAAAGATGGGGATAGACGTCCTAATAATGCATTAAATGCTGACAATTTTTCATGTCAGATCCTGTCAATACAAGAAAGAATGCAATAACTAAAATGGAAAGATCACAACATCAAAGATACTGATACTCATTCAAATTAAACTGAAACGGAGTGTCAAACCAAAAGTAGATGAAAAACGTTAAAACAAGTTTTCCACTTTTTTACTTGTCAACTTATAGTTCACGTTCATAAAAGCAAGGGAAATCACTCGAAATAGTTCGATACAGTTTACTTGAGTAACCTCCCTTGAACTTTTAAAAAATTCGGTCAATTTTTTTATATTATTTTATCGTATTTACTTTACTTTTGCTTGTTTACAAAATTTGCTTCTTGTACCATTTTAAGCAAATCAGCTGAATTAATGTGTGAGACGAGATGATTATTTATTAAGGTGTTTGGAAAATTAATGACAAAGTGGGAAAAATTTTTGCATTTGCATGATGCGTTTCAACTTTTAGAACTTCATAGAATTAAAGCAATATTTCCATTGATGCAAATACACATGAGGACACTGAAATTAAAAATTAAGATGTGTTTGGTTATATAGTCTAGCCAATTGTGTTTAGTTTCTTTTTCCTTTATTCACTTTTGTTATTAAACTCCACATTGAGATAAAGATCTTGTCAAGAAAGGTGAACTATAAATCTGGACACACTAGCAATTAATGTACTTTTTGTACCCTTTCATCTTAATAAATTGCTTTCTCTTTTCATTAAAGTAGATTTTTAAATAAAAATTATGTTCAGACTCATTACAGTGAGCAGCTAACACGTTGAGTGTGTTAAGTTATATGACTAAGATGTTGCGTGAAACTTACAAATTGAGTAAAAGTGATAAAAGTAAAACGTGCTCAATGTTCTTGAAATGATCACATTGTCAATTTCTCATTCTTTTTACTTTTTGTATCTTCAGGCTGCATTCAATAGCTATCATCAGGAAACTTATGGAGGGTAACAAAGATGAAATCAATTAAATAAATCTGTGTGTGTGTATATATATATATATATATATATATATATATAAACCAGTTTGATGAACGCAAAAGTATGAAACCCAGAGTTACAAACTCATATCCATACAACTGAATATGTTAGTTCTATCACAGAGATCAAGCACTTTGCACTAAGTACTGTGTACACACACACACACACACATATATATAAAGAACATATAAACATAAAAAAAATGTCATATATATATATATATATATATATAAAGAACGTATAAACAAAATATGTCATATATATATATATAAGTACGTATAAACATAAAAAATGTCCATTATTTACATTATTCGGACTATTGTCCTCATCTTCATCGCCATATTTATCACAACGTTTCAGCCATTGTATGCTCCAGTAATAAGGAGTGCCAGAGAAAAGCAATGATAACAACATAGTTGCAATATGAGCTCTGGTAAAAACATGCAATGATAACAGCAAAATTGCAATATGAGCAGTGGTAAAAATGGTTGCTGAAGACATTAGGTTTGTAATACCCAGAAATTTATACCCAGATATCCTCAAGAACACATGGCACAGTGGATAAAAGCGTTGGTTAGATCCAGTGACAGGTTAAGAGAAGAAGTGGAGAACTTTCAGAGGGAAAATTAGCAGGAGATAACTGATAACTGACATCCATCAAACATGGAACTAGAACAGTCTACCCCAGTGAGCGAAATAAAGGGTTCAGTTCGAAATTCCAACCACCTGAAGAAGGCTGGAGCGTACAACGGCCGAAACGTTGTGATAAATATGACGACGAAGATGAGGACAATAGTCTGAATAATGTAAATAATACCTCATCTCAGAAATATAGACAGACTATAAAAAATGTCATATATATAAAGAACGTATAAACAAAAAATGTCATATATATATATATATATATATATATATAACGTTTTACTGTAATATCCTAAAATAAATAATATTGCTCTATGTATTGAGCCTTCTTTTAAATTAAATGTTACAAACGTTGGAAGTGTACTCTATTTGTTCTCATCATACATGGATATATATATATATGTGTGCGCGATATTTCTTTACGAGTATAAACGACAGGGCTCAAACTCACATCCACCACCATATAGCCTAACATGTTTTTTAGACTGCTCATCTACGAAGACTTTTATGACAAAGCAAGGTTCATTTACCCTTAGGAAGGAAAGCACATCTCTTGTTAAGACCTATTTCATATCTGAAAACAGAAATTTCTATGGACTTAATGGATTTATAAAAATTTAGAATCCAACATTATTTCTTTATTACTCTAAATATATTGAATGGATACACGTGCTTGAGTAGACATCTCTGTTTTTTAAATAGTGTAATTGATGTCTTTCGGATAGATGGAGATTGACATCCCAGGAAGAAAGTCGATCTAAGGAAAGGAAAACTCAGATTTTTAACCTCTGTTGGGTACATTATATTCACTTTGGCACAAATATCTTTGGAAAAGGTATGAATCCACGTCTTCTCCTCCCCCCAGTTAGGGTTTAATTAGTAAGATTTACATCACTAAATTATTATTTCTGAAAAAAATTCTCACAATTTAAAAATATTGTCTGGCTTTAAATAACCTGCAAAGGGTTGATAAGCTATATGCAATCATGGAAAAGGATATGGAAGTTAATCCAGACAGAAAACCCGGAATGGAGCCTTGAAGGTGGTTGACTTTCAACACTTAACAACTTTCTGGTAACTCCTGCAGCCAAGCCGGTCCTAAATGTAATGTACTGTATTTCTTTAGATCTTGTTAGTATGACCAAGAGGGGATATAGCATTAACCAGGTCTGAACCTTGGAAAGGATACTTCAAAGGATTGAATTTTTACCAAACAAGATACCACTTTTATCTCATAAGATAAATGGATGCCTACTAATTGATTACAGGCTTAGGTTTTCTAGAGTCTTTAATAAAAAGAGTGTGCTCTTCAACAAGGTTCAAACCTGCATCATAAACCCTTTGAACTCTGACACTACCACCTTACGAGTGGTAGAGAAAAATGATGTAATTCTCAGCCACTGGTTCAACAGTGATAAAAGAAAAGTGATTTAATGCCTGCCCACCAGTAAACACTTGTAACTATTTTTTTTATATATCAATCATGAAATATTACATACCAATTATTTGTGAATTTTGACTCAGAAGCTCAGGCAGAAGGGTTAAAATTGTTCAGGAACGCAGGGCTCAAAGGGTTAAATTTTGTGAGAAATAATCTAATCATAAACGATTTATGCTCCCTTTACCTTTGTTTTTTTATCTGCTTGGTCTTTGATGAAGGTGTTCATTCTTGGTGTTCTTCATAGCATCTGTACGGCCAAGGAAACTTATATTGCACTGTCTATTCTCTCCAAAATGGGTACTTGGGTAGAGAGTCACATCCTTAATCAAACTGAACTCTCCTATGACAAGACTTTTGTAGCAATATCTGGAATAGAGTGAAAGGAAAGATAATCTCATGCTTTTCTCAAAGATATTAAATCTAAGTGAAGTATACTCAAGATTGAATACCTTGTAGCATATATGGTTATTGGTGGATTTAATCTAGGCATAATCTCAAAACTTTAAAAGAATTTACAATAACTAATTTTGAGGGCAAAATATTTTTTTCTTGGGACGGAATGGGAGAAGAGAAAATGTCCATTCTTTTATTCCAAACATTAAAAAACGCATAGAGACTCAAAACTTGAAAGATACGTATTTGTTATACAGATAAAAAATGATAAAGTACAAATTTTAACAAAAAAATCTTGCACAAAAATGTATTTACACGCATGTTAAGAACAAGGCAAGATAACATAAAATTATAGAAATAATTTGCTATAAAAAAGATTTACAATACATTTTTTTTCAAAAAAACCGTTGATAAAAAAATAGAAGAAATTAGAAAAACACCTAATAGACAAAAGAAAAAATTACGTGTTTTTTTCACACAAGAGTCTTAGGGAGGTTTTACGATCTTTTTGCAATGTTGTTCGGTTTTCTTTCTGCTTGTCTTCGACATGTCTCTTTGGCTTTTGCTTTTCCAGACAGAGTCTACAGTAAGTTTTTACGTTATTATGAATATCATTTGTCTGTGTAGCTTTTTAAGAATACTGAAAACTTTCTACTCTTTGATCTTTTGGCAACTTTCATACAATGATGCCTAAAAACCTTTTCGCAACAAGCTTTGACTGCTTCATATCTGCCGTCCAAGTTCTTTTGCCTCCCTCCTGCCAGCCAGCCTCAGTCGCATTGACGTCTAATCCCTCCTGGCATCTACCTTCTGCCGTTCATCCACTGACCTGTCCTAAATATCCATGGGCGTGGATCAAATAAGTTTCAATTTTGAATTTATGAGGGCATAAGCCACCCTTTTCACTGTAAAAAATAATGCGAAGGTAATATTTTTTTTTCCGAATTTGACAAAATGAATCCCCAAAAGTCCTCGAGGTCGATACGAGCCTTCAACTGCGGACTTTCGGCTCGCATCCACCCCACGTTCGATCGCCTTCCAACGGCACTTGCAGAGAGGGAGTACTGACATTTGGTAAAGGATGATGGGAAAGATGTACACGGAGCACACCTCCGCCCTATCCTTTAAAGACAACCGTCTTCGGAGCCAAGTCCAGACCGACCTTTGTCAATACTTCCGACCTTTGCCAATACTTCTTCTCCAGCTGAAGATTCGATCCGAACCACACCCCAAGAATGCGGATGGGGCCGTCAGTACGAATGAAGAGCCCTGGAGGAGCAACGCCCTTTCAAGCACCTAACCGCAAGTCGGAAGACTTGTTGCCGTTAATCTTGGCCCCCGTGACCTTCTCGTACCGTCCAAACGCCTTATGTACCACCTCAATGTGACTGCGGCACCACACGAAAATGGATATACGCTTTGGGCACCTCGGCGTGGTGTAATGGTTAGCAAGCTTGTTTCGCTAGATCAGTTACAACTGAAAAGTGAGTTCGATCCTCACTAGATGCCCCATACTTTCGGCCTTGTGCCACATCTAAGCTATACTTGGAAAATAACTATACGCTATCAGTGTACACGGAAACCTTGGCTTACTTCTCTTAATAGTAAGTGTATAAGACAAGGCTACTTAACATTTATTTATTTATACGTTTTAATCAATTATTAATTTTAATTATTTTATAATACTAACTAATAAAATATTTTATAAGTTCTCAGCGAACCACTGAGCTTTACATGTAAGTGAAGGTTAGTTAGTAAATAACTAATCTATACTAAAGTTTAATTTTGCACTAACCATATAAAATTCTTAAATGATAACCTGTTACATGAATTTCGATCGCTTAAAAATAATTTTAATTCAGCTATGTAGATCTCTGGTTGGGGACATGTCTGTAGCGAAATTCGCGAGCACCATTGTCGAGAACCTGTCCACAGGCTTTCTGATTCCTTTTCTTCTATCCACCATTTTTTTTTTTAAATAAGAGCACAAATAACACATGAAAAAGATATGCCACACATTTTAATTTTCCACTAATCAGACATTAGTGGTAGAGAGAGAGAGATGAAGGATGAAGCTGAAGTTTATAGAAAAAAAAAAAAAAAAAAAAGCAAACAAGCGATGACTAAAAAAAAAGGACGCTGAGAATACCATAGACCGAACATATGAGCAACGACAAAAATCTTTATAACCATTGTCAACAAACACAGATTTCACAAGAA
>CAHIKZ030001491.1:0-2500 GCA_903632075.3 Acanthosepion pharaonis
ACCCGTTTCGGGAATTTTCGGGTTTTTTGGGTTTCCGGGTTACGGTTTTCCCCCTTTTTTCTGGCTTTCGCGGGTTTTTTTTGTTTCATAAAAAAATTTGAAAAGGGTTAAACCCTGACGGGTTAAAACACCCAACCTTGGTTGTTCCCCAAAGATCAGGCGAAGGGGTAACGTCTCAAATTAACCAGCCCGGGCTTTTTAACCGAAATTTTGGGAAAAATAAAAAAAAAAATGGACCCCTAAAACCAAAAGGAAAAAAAAACGGCAAATGAGGAAAAAAGAGTTTGGGAAAATTTTGTATCATAAAGAATCTGATGGAAATAGGAAAAAAAAAATCTTCTAAAATAACTTGGACAGGATTTAGGATGGAAAAACAATTCCGGGGCCCAAATGGGGGGTCCCTGGAAGTCATATTCACCCTTGAAGAACTCATAAAAAAATTTTAAAAATTCATTGTTTTTTGGTTGTCTAGGTTGATTCCTTAAATTTTTTAAAACAAAAACACTGGTCGTAATGAAATTGGAGAGGTACACTATATAGGGTTTGATTACCAAACAAGAGATGCGTATTATGCGTGAGTAGAAACATTTTTCCACTCTTTCAGCACAATTTTAGGAGTGCGTATTGATGAAGGCGTATTATACATGGGGAATTACGGTATCTGTCACGACACAGTGAACCGACTTTCCTGGCATCAGACCCTCCAAGTGATTCAACAGTATTGTATGCATTTTGTAGAATAAGACATGATAATAAACCTATTGTATCAAAATTCAATGTATTAGTAAAAATATACTCTCAAGATTTTTATAACCAAGACGAGACATGACTCTAGATAGTTTATCCGAAAAAATAATGGTTAGAAGATGAACAGGGTGAAACGTTTAAAAAAATGTATGTTTTGCTCTTCAAATTTTCCACAAATAAATAAATATGACGCGTGTTGTTTGGCTGGCACTGTGACAAGGCAGGAAGATGAGAAGATAAACAACAGTGATATCCTGCCATCTATTGTTAAGACTGTCCTGTTCTTAAAGGTCAGGTTTTCTTTTCATTGAGATAATCATGTCATTTCACCTGCCCGATGACCGACAAGCAAGTGTTGATACGCCTACACACGTCAGTTCATGCGAAGTGGGGAAAAAAAGCAGTCATCAATATGACGGATAAAAATGGCTGCTGCATTACTCATTGGTGTAAAAAGATAGAAAAACGTGAAATTATATTATATATTACAGTAATTAAATCTTGTAAGATAACATTTTATCAGGCGTCATTGAAAGAACAGTACAAAAGTGACAATAAGACAAGAGTGTGCTCTATAACAACTATTTTTTGGAATTCAGCGATAAATTTTTATTTAATATTGTATTAATTAGTCGGATTATCATCTTCAACAGAATGTTATCTTAAAGTCAGACATAAACACTTGATTATTCCGGTTATACTTCTGTAGCTGTTAATCTGATGATCCGAGGTCATGTATTTTTTATTACTGCTTGAATTTGTAAGCGCTTTTTTAGAATATCGCTATAAGAATGATTGAAAAAAGGGGGCAAAAGTGGTTGGAAAAGAAGAAGAAGAGGAAGAAGAAGAAAGAGAGTAAATAAGAAGAAGAAGAAAGAGAGAAAGAGTAAATAAGAAGAAGAAAGAGAAAGACTAAGAAGAGGAAAAAGAAGAAAAATAAAAAAGTGTCATGGTAAAGTGAGGCTGTGAAAAAGAGGGCTAGAAGAAAAAGTAAAAAAGAAAGTGAGAGTAAAGAAGAAGAAAGAGAAAGTAAAGAAGAAGAAAAAGAGAGAGATTAAAGAAAAAGAGAGCAATGAAGAAGAAGAAGAGAGAGTAAAGAAGAAGGAAAAGAAAATGTAAAGATGAAGAAGAAAGAAAGACTAAAGAAGAAGAAAAAGAAGAAAAGTAATGGAAAAGTGGGATTAAAAAAAGAATGCTAGAAGAGAGTTAAAGAGGAAGACAGAGGAAAGTAAAAGAAGAAGAAAAAGAAAAAGACAGACAGTGTAAAGAAGATGAAGAAAAAGATGACAGAGAAAGTAAAGAAGAGATGGAAAAGTGTGATTGATAAAAGAAGGCTAGAAAAGAGTTGGAAGAAGAAGAAGAAGAAGAAGAAGAAGAAGAAGAAGAAGAAGAAGAAGAAAATTAAGAAGAAGAAAAAGAGGAGGAAAAAGAAGAAGAGGAGGAAAAAGAAGAAGAGGAATAATAATAATAATAATAAGAAGAAGAAGAAGCAGAAGAAGAAGAAGAAGAAGAGGGAAAGAAAAAGGAGAGGAGGAAAAAGAAGAAGGAAAAAGAAAAGGGGAGGAGGAAGAGGAGGAAGAAGAAGAAGACAAAAAAGAGGAGGAAAAATAAGAAGAAGAAGAAGAAGAAAAAGAAGAAAGAAAAAGAAAAGGGGGAGGAGGAGGAGGAAGAAGAAGAATACAAAAAAGAGGAGGAAAAATAATAATAATAATAATAATAATAATAATAATTAGAAGAAGAAGAAGAAGAAGAA
>CAHIKZ030001491.1:7500-50000 GCA_903632075.3 Acanthosepion pharaonis
GGGTATCCTGTCATCAAACATTCTCAAGACATGACCAGTCCACCGTAACTGAGACTGTATGATAAAAGTCTCAATTCCTCCAATATTACACTTGTTAAACAGGTCTACGTTAGATCTTGAAGCTTAACTACACAGATTGCACGTAGACAGCTTTTATGGAAAACATCTAGTTGGCGTATATGGTACCTGTATGGAGTCCATGACTCTGAGCCATACAAAAGGGCGGCAAGTACAACAGTTCTGTAAACCCGAATTTTCGTATCCAGTAGAATACCTCTCATGAACGCTTTCTAGGAAACAAACAGGTGAAAGTCTGAAGGGGCAAGGTCTGGGCTGTAAGGGGGATGAGGGAGCAGTTCCCAGCCCAGCTCGTTGATGGTCTGCACCGTTTGGGCTGCTGTGTGAGGCCTTGCGTTGTCATGATGCAAGATTACTCCTTCTGACTGATGACCCCTACGTTTGTTCTTTACGTCTTTCTTGACCTGCCTCAGCAGTTCACAGTTGTTCTTCTGTCAGACTGAATGAGGTCATTGACTGATTCGATCACCTCAGGAGACCTCACTTCTGTAGGCCTCCCAGGCCTGTCTTCATCCTCAACACTGGCCCGTCCTTCTTTAAACAATTTAGCCCACTTGTAGACATTTTTTTGTCTGAAACATGTGGCACCATACACAGTTGACATTCTCTTATGAATTTCAACTGGTTTGCACCCTTCAGCAACCAAAAACTTGATAACTGACCGCTGTTCAATCCTGGAGCATACTTCTTGGTCGGCCATCTTTGTTAATCACGCTTTTTTTGATCATCAAACAAACTGGTTTATTTTTTTAAAAATCGAATCTGTTTATGCTTATTTGTGTTTGATCATGTTTGGTGGCTGGAGGGAGAAGTCCTTCTCTGTATCCATTTTGGGTTGATACTCTGACACATACAGACATACATACATACGGGTGTACGCATTAGAGTTCACACAAACCCACCCATATATAAACAATCCGAGATTAGGCACAGATACACATCCATGCGTTCGAGCATACATACATACATAAATACATATGCAACTGTAATACTATTTCGGTGTCGAGACGGTGTGTAGCGAAGTTCTTTCGACAAGTGCCAGGTTGGGGTGTCCTTGGCTTTTTTCAAATCGGCCATCTCTGTCGTCAAACAAATTTACACTTCTTCACGCGCACATACACACATGTAGACGTGCACATACAATCCTATTTGTCTCGGCCTTACATCACCACCTTGGGTAAGTGGGTTCTTTTTGTACCGCATATATATATATATATATATATATATATATATATATATATATATATATAATTAGATGCCACACCCAATATAAGTAGCACACAGAGTTTTCTTATAACCTTAAACTCCGGCGTATACATATGGAGGTGAATGTCGATGCAAGTAACAATGAGAAAGTGTTTTGGCGCGTCTGACATCATCGACAAAGAAGTAGAAAAGTCGTAAGTGCATTGTTCTCATCATTTAAAGCAAATAAATTGGAAAAATTCTCTTGTGAACTGACATCTTCAGGCGATGCCTTCACTTGCAGCAACAAAATTCTTTGCCAAGACATTGTCTAACCTACTTAATGGCTTTTATGGATATGCATTAGTTGATACAGACGCATCCATAGTTTTTATCATGTATGTTATATGAACGAGAGTTGCAGTCGCTTTTGTGTTCTTTATGCTAGGATGATTAAAGGCGCCAACAGTAGAGCAAAGGTTACCTAGCTTCCCTTTGTATGCAAATGACTACACTATCACTACCTAGCACGTTACTGGTTCAAAGATACAGTGACAATATGTCGATACATGCATATTTGTTCTTGGCTTATTGTAGTACACTGTCACAGGTCTGGGTCAAGATTGGATTTCAAGACAAGTTTGTGTACCATGCCAATATAGCCGATGACCAATATATATATATATATATATATGTGTGTGTGTGTGTGTGTGTGTGTGTGGCACCATGCTTCCAGGCGATTTCAAAGATATATTTATAGATATATGATTTGCTTTTTTACGGTTTATCAACCATTTGAGGATTATTTAAGGCCGATATGTATTTTAGGTTTTAAGAATAATTCTTTCCTTTTTTTTGCGAGAGGATTGAACCGCCATGCATTCAGGCGATTTGGAAGAAAGAAAGAGAAAACGAAGAAGAGGGAAAGGAAAAAGTAATACGAGACGGGTCATAGGCGAACACACACACACACGGCTTAAGAGACGGGAATAAGAAAGAAAATGGTTATTTTTGATAGGTATCAAATGTCGAAAATATCTAGGCCACCTGCGAACAAGCGTTGACCGATTTCCACTTATCCGCGAAAAAATGGAATTGTGTTATCCAGAGATGTCACCAAAGAAGAAATCCATTTTTGAACGTTGGGTTTTGATAATTGACGAAATACAGGTGTAGCATGCAGTCTTGGCTGGGTATGGAAAATTAAAATCCCACCCAAGTAGTTTCACTGGCTAAGTTTTTCTTTGGACAGAATAGACTTTTGCCCTGCGATAATAAAAATTTTGTTATCAACACATGAACCGAAGGAAACTGACATATTTTTATTTCTGCTTTGGAGACGCCAAATTGGCTAAAAACTTGGAGAAAATTCCTTTCTTAGACCATGTCAAATAATCCAGCTGTCCAGTGCATTACCGATAAACTGCTTGACGAACGCCACGTGTTGTACAGAGAGTTGTCACATCAACCGCCCATGATAACGGCGATTTGAGAGAAAGAAAAAGAAAGAAAGAAAAGAGATCATTAATTTTTTTTAGTTAAGCAAGGTATATTTCTTTTCCAAAACAAAGCCATGGGTTGTTCACGCCCGACTAAGACGTCATTGGCCAAGTGGATCACATGACGCACGAAGGAGGAGGAAAGATACCCGACTAGGACCTCATTGGCCGAGAGTGGTCACGTGACGCACGAAGAAAATCAGTCGACGCCCCTATCCAGAGTATAAGTATGAGAAGCCGCTGCGAAGAAGTGGGGAGGGCAGTTCACGCCCCTCAGAAGCATGGTGAGAAAGTGGGAGTGAGGAAAGAGTTACCAAGGGTGGAAAAAAGTGGAAAATCCCTAACCAGAAATAAGAAGGGTGGATATGTATTTAGAATTATCGAAGACCCACCCCAGTTTTGACGGCGTCAATAAAGGCGAGGCCCCACCAGACAGAAATCAGTTCGTTCGCCCCAAGCGGGCAGAAGAGGCCAGTTCGTTTGGCCCTGAGTGCCGAGTTCAGCCCCGGACGGCAGAGATGAGTACCCAAGAGTTCGCGCACCGACGGCAGAGATGTGTGCCCAGTAGTTCAAGCCGTCTCAAGATAGCTGACCAAGATTCACGCACAATTTTGGACTCTTCTTCAACCAAGAACAATTAGTTTGAAGAGCGACTTAGAACCAGACCACAGAAATAAGTTTTTCGACTTTCGTCCAAAGACACACCGAAACACAAATTTCTTAGAGAGCAGACAACTTGAAGCGTTAAACTTTGCCTAGCGAAAGCGTCGTGCCACAATCCACAGAACGGGTCGGGAGGTAGACACAGTCCTATGTACCGAACAACTAGACATAAAAAGTTTGTTACCTTTTTCTTTGATACTTTGAACTTTATGAGTTTTCATTTTATTTTCTTTTATGCATATTTGTGTGTTATCACCCCCGTTGAACTCAGCTTGCATTACGGCCCCAACCCCTGTTTGATCTCGTCTGTCTAAGATCAATTCACATCGTGGGTAGGCAGACTGGAGATCAGTGCAGTTACCCTGGTAACCAGGCGTTGGAAGCAGGTTGGGAACGACGAGGCTGATATCAAATCTAACCAGATTCCTACCCGAATCACAAAAGGGTTAGAACGTCACGCTTGGAGCAGCGACACCCGGACGGAGCAGCGAGGAGCGAACAGCTGGCGCCGCGGCGAAGACGTCACATATATATATATCAATGAAATGGCTTAAGTCCAACAATTATTTAAAAATAACGTATAAACAGAATATATATAAATATATATTAAATGAATCATTCATACAATAAGTATATTAGTAAAGTTAATGATATAAATAGCGAAAAATATCTTTGCAAACAAATTTATTAAAGTTACATTAACCCACGAACCTCTCGATGAATGTTATGATCCTTGCTTTTAATAACTTGAAGTTGTATAAGGTCTTTTTTTATTTTGCTGGTACTTTCAGCTGTTCTTACAGCCATCCTCAGGCATGGAAATTAATTTGTTTTTTTTGTTTTTTTTTAGTAAATTCAGGTTGTAGCGGGACATGAAGATTAAATGTTAATCGAAATATGTTTTTTTTAGAAATGTGTTATTATTAACGGATAAGAAATTTTTTGGAGCGTGCACTCGCAACGCTAAGGTTGAATTTTTTTGAAAATTTAAGAGTGTGCGTATTTTACTAATATGGTAATTTGAGAGTTTTTTTTACGCTGCCATCCATTCACTCAATCCCGATAGGTGTGTTGTGCGTTGCTTTTCTCTGTCTCACTTAATTTCAATCTGTCCTATGAGTATCAAATTTTCCAAGCCCTCTTTCCTTATTATGTAATCTAGAAATTATAACTGTTTCTGGCCTTTTATCCATTGTCTCTAGAACATCATCGTTGATCACATGTTCGATCCATGGTATTCTCAGTATCCTTCTGTAGAACCTCATTTCTGCTACCTCAAGTCTATTTTCTCATCTGTGAGGAGATTGTCCATCATTTCCTGCCATATAGGAGGACTAATATTACATAGCAGTTCAATACTCGTTTCTTTGTTTCAAACTATATTTTTCTGTTTCTTAATACTGTGCTTAGCTTTTGGAAGGCACCTTCCGCTATCCCATTGATCTTTCAGATTTCCATGTCGTACTTTCCGTTCTTTTATAATACACATTCCAGATATCTAAATTGTTACAGATGTTTCATTTCGGTATCCTAATTTGAATTTGCATGTTGGACTGTTCGTTGTCCTGACAACCATGCATTCACTCTTCTTGCAATTAGTGTTTTAGTCCTTTCTTCTTGCTTTCCTTCATTAGGAGTAGGAGGTCTTGTAGTTTTCTTTTCGTGCCTGCTATCGACACTGTGCCATTTGCATATCTCATATTAAAGTCGTGTCCGCCAAGAAATTAAATTATAATTAAAAATGATTGAAGCGACACTAAAAAAAATCTTAATTTTGGTATTATCTAGGAAGCTTAATTAATATGTAGAAATTTTGCTTCCCCCACACACCACACACACACACACACACACACATATATATATATATATATATATATATATATATATATATATTTGAACTTTATTTCAACTTTATTTCAATGCCTCATGAATTCTTAACTATGATAAATTAATGAGGAACTTGTCATTATAATAATCTTGGAGAATTTTTAATCATTTTTAAGATACAACGGTTCAAAGCTTAATCTAAACAATTCAGCAATTTTGCTCTTACACCCGCCACACACACACACACGCACATACATATATGATAGAGCGTATGTAAATATGGCTTGAAGATTGTGTTTAAGCATGAAGCAGATTGTTGTTGCCGGGGATTGTCTTTAATATCCTGAGGAATAGTAAGAAGACCGTAGCGTTGGAGCTGGCGGATTTGAGTGATTCAATATTAGAAAAAAAAAACAAAAACTAATGTCTACGATATTATGCCGATCTACTCACTGGATCATTGTTAATGTAACTGTCATCTTGTCCACAATCTCAAAAAATTGTTTCCCTGTCGAGTAAATCAACAATTCTAAGTCTCTTAATATCTAATCGATCTACCTCAATGATCCCCAACGTGGGGCGCATGTCCCACCGGTGGGGCATGGTAATATTTTGGTGGGGTATGTGTAGGGTGTGCACCCTTCGGGTTACTATACCCACGGATAAAGGGACAACTCGAGAATAAGTAATTAACAGTGAATTGTTTTCTAGTGAACTCAAATTTCATTATTATTCATGATTAAATTAATCAAAGTATATTACAGAATAAGCTTTCATTCAAATGTTTTATATTTCTGTTTTTCAGTACCCTGTTATATGTTTTGAAACGATATATAATAGAAATTATTAGGAGGATTTGATAATTATATTTAAGTAATTCATCGAGTCTGATAGAAACCTCAGCAGAATGTAGAATGGGACTCATCAACAGTGCGCATCCACTATCGAGAATTGAAACCCTGACAGTTAGGTTGTCAAGCAAACATCATACCAACTGTTCCACTGGGCCTCGGTGAGAGAGAGATTGCAAATCAGACTCAACATAGCGCCGCTCGCTCACATATTCCGTGGTGGAACTATACTGAGTTCTCTCTAACCATAGGACTGTGCCCCTGGAGCCACGACTACACCAAAGCCGCTCACTCTAGAGCATTAGAAGCCAGCATATATATATATATATATATATATATATATATATATATATATATATATATATATATATATATATATATATATATATATATATATATATATATATATATATATATATATATATATATATATATATATATATATATATATATATATATATAAGGATTATATATATATATATATATATATATATATTAAGAACAGTTATATATATATATATATATAACTGTCTCTTAATTTTTCTCTTTCATGCACGCTATGGTTTTGGAGGCTTGTTTAGAGACCAAGTTAATGGCATTTTAAGATTCCTTCACGTGAATTGCAGTAAAATTTTGAATATGCAAGAATTAAATATGACAGTGGGGAAACAAAATTTTAGAAATATCAAAGTGATCGGTTGGGAACCACTGATCTATGTAAATCTTTTAAAATCTAAGCCTCTTAATATCTATCTATCTATCTATCTATCTATCTATCTATCTATCTATCTATCTATCTATCTATCTATCTCAGTCTGTTAATATCTATTTATCTATCTCAGTCTGTTAATATCTATCTATCTATCTATCTATCTATCTATCTCAGTCTGTTAATATCTATCTATCTATCTATCTATCTATCTAAATCTCAATATCTAAGTCTCCTAATGTGTGTGTGTGCGTGTGTGTGTGTGTGTGTGTGTGTATGTGTGATGGAAGGTGTGCATGTATTTCTTATCGGATCGGATGCACAGTTGGCCCTATCGTGTGTGACGCCAACCTTTCGATTATCTCCATTCGATCAGGCAAACTCCTGGTGCAGGGAAAAGGCACTTAACGCCTCCTGGGGGTGCCTTACACGCACATGCGCCTCTCAGAAGACCTGGACAATGCAAGGATCTATGACCCCAGCTCAAGACTCTTTCTTATGCGAGACAAAGAAGATCCGAATTCTTCTGAATTGAGGTTATCGTTTGACATGATCCCGAAAAATGATGTTAAACCCTGCTTGCTGATTGGATAAACGCCCAGCATTTTCAAGGAATCCGAATAGACCAAAAAAAAAAAAAAAATGAAAGAAAGTTGGATTCAGAGGCGGGTGGTTGAGGGAGGGTGTAAAGAAGGGGAAGTGAAAAAAAGTTTGACTTAAGGTCCTCGACAAAATCCAGAGACGCATATGCAATATGATTGGCCCTGATCTGGCATCTCGTTTACAGTCGCACTCTCACAAACGTGACGTCGCTTTCCGCTGTCTTTTCAACAAATACTTTGACGGTAACTGCTCCGACGAGCTACTTTCGCTGGTTCCCATACTGCATGAATTTAAACGTGTTACTTGGTCGGCATCTCAGTCCTTTTACTATCGAAACAGTTAAATGTAGCCGTCTCTTCTACTCCAATAGCTTTATGTCTCGCACTTCTCGTCTGTGGAACTCCCTTTCTCTTACTTGCTTCCCTTGTAGCTATATTGTATATCTCCAGATGCTTTTATCTATTCCCTGTCCTTTTCTTCATCCTTTCCTCTATCACGCCTCTTTTACTCTTGCTCCCACTCTCTGTGACTCCTTGCAGGCTAGTTCCTTGGGGTGAAATGCTTAAAAAAAAAAAAAAAAAATGGAAAATGGTAGTAGTAAGAGAGAGAGAGAGGATGTAGTCAAGCAAGGGGTGGGAGAAGAATGAGTTTAAAGTGAGAAAGAGATGGTAAAAAGGAAAAGAAATGAAAAGACGGGAATCAAAAAGAGTGGGAAATTAATAAAAGAACGAATTAGTAGAAAATTTAAAAGGTCAAATAGAGATTTTATCTATCGAATATTGATATTCTAGCCTTCGTCAATTGAGAGGCTATTGTAATACAATCAACCTACCTTTTTACTTTTGTTTGGTCGTGTGTAAGGTTGAACTAAAATATATTTGATAGCGTATTTTTGAATTAGAGGCATCCATTAAAATAAATATATTCGACCAAAAACAGTGAAACCATTCTACCAAAACGATCTTCTTCTATGTGCCGTGTCACTTTAGGAAGTCGGCGATCATGGTTCTCCACAATTTCCTGGCCTTTGTAGCGCTTAATAAATTTTGTATTTTTGTTATTTCTTCTAAACTTTGTTCGTCATCCATTCATTCAAGCTTCTTCTTCTTCTATGTGCCGTGTCCCTTCAGGACATACGCTACGCACTCATGGCTCTCCACTATTTCCCGTAGTTCGTAGCTCTTAATAAATTTTGTCTTTTTATTATTTCCCTTAGAACTTGTTCCGCCATCCATTTACTCAAGCGTCTTCTTCTTCTTCTTCTTCTTCTTCTTCTTCTTCCTCTTCTTCTTCTTCTTCTTCTTGTGCGTACCGTATCACTTCAGGAAGTAGGCGATCATGTCTTTTCAAAATTTCCTGTCCTTTGTAGCTCTTAATAAATGTTATTATTTCTCCTAAACATTGTAGAAGAAACAGATATTTGTTTTTGATCTTTTATTAAAGATATACATATATATCCATTTTTTTAATCTAAAATAAATCTTTTTGTAAAAAAAAATTGTTTTTGTACGCAGAATATCAAAGCTCAGGTAACTCTGTGAAAAGTCAAGGATCAACTTTTTATTGTATCGATTTTATGAACAGGACCGCACTTCCAAGATTACAAAATCAATATTTTTCGATTTTGACAAAACTCGTGCATTCAGGAAGATATATAGTAATTGTTAATCTGTAAGAAAATTACATAAAAATCTATTGATTCACTTTGAACTGAGAAACTCGTGCTGATAGGATACGCTAATGAGCTAAAAGTAATCATAGTGTCTCGTTCAAGTCGATCTGAACGATCAGCAGTGTGGACAGTGATAACATCCTACCCATCCGCGCCAACCGATTTTAAGGCCTGACGATTGCGTCTAGCATGAAACAGCCTGTCGCCTCTAAGTGTTGACTTCAATGTTCACTTTTATATTTACACACACACTCTATCTCTGATATTGAGCACTTTATCCCATATTAATATTTCACATCTTAAGAGTATATTTCTTCATATATATATAAATATATATATATATATATATATTTATCACTCTGTTCATATCTATCTCCTATTTTTAATCATATCTATCTATCTATCTATCTATCTATCTATCTATCTATTTCAGTATGTTGATATCTATGCCCATCCTCTAACCCCATCATTTTGCTTCAAGAATCCCTTAGCGCATCATCCTTGAATAGCCCGGGGAAGACCCGCGCATAAAGATGGCTACAATTTTCCATGATTTTCTCACGTACATTCATATTTGCTCGATGCGTATCCAAATGGAAACAAATGACGTTACACATTATGAAATGGACAAAGTCCGACAATTATTTTATATGAATGTACGTGAGAAAATCATGGAAAATTGTAGTTTAAAAACAGTAAATTTGACCTTGCTAACCGATACGCTCCTCTGTGGCGAAATCGGTAAAAGCACGTCAGGCTATATGACGGTTCCGTATAGGATACAGGTTCGATTCCTGTCGGAGGTCGCATATTTTCTATGAAAATTTCTCGGACATTCAGGCCGGTATATGTTGCTAATACTGTTTATTATAAACAGAACATTTACTTAATTATTTGTATCTATAAAAGGAATGTATGAACATAAAAATGTCTTAAAATAATTGTCGGACTTTGTTCATTTCATAATATATATATATATATATATATATATATATATATATATATATAATGTAAGTTCTGCGGAGGCTGAAAGAGGCTTTTCTGTGATGAACATAATTTATTCTGGCCAAAGAAATCATCTTGAAGTTAAAAATGTGACAAATTTTGTAGTCATAAATTTCATACTTCTTCCATTCGATCTTTGGGACTGTAGCAATTCAGTTCGAATGTGGCTAAGAAACCCTAACATAGCTGATGACACAAAAGTCAAAAAGCATCATACTTCTTGATGTAATGAATATGCATACACCTGGGTTCCCCCTCACAGTAATATGATTGGCTGGTGTCAGTCATAAATACAGACTGATGTGGAGGTACAAGACGACGCCTATTGCCTACGCCTATAGTCTTCGCCTATTGGACTACTCCTATTGTCTACCACTACGACGAGGACCAGTCCAGTACGGTTACCTGCTAGATTGTTCTAATCGGTTACAGTAGTCAACAAACACTTTGCTACTTCGAACAAATATATCCCTTTCCGGGACATATCACTTCTGAACAGAAATATTATGAGAAGAATATTTCAATATCTTAATAAATAAATGCTTTCTATTAAATTATCAAAAGCGTGTAATTCGTTTTGATACTAATAAATTGATTTGTTCCCATTCTCAGATTAAACAGAAAATAAGCAGAATAGGTTCCTAAATATTGCCTGTCTTTATAGAACCGGTTCCTGGAAATTTAGAATGCCATTATTGATTGTGGGGTGTGATGAGAAATACAGAATCCTTTAGAAAGCCAGTTTTTCAGTTTTCTTAATCGTCATGCAAAATAATAAGTCAGTTTGTATTGTCGTTTGAAGGTGATCTTAGCACCCGAACACAAAATAAAATATGAAAAGAACGTGAGCTTTTAAAATGGACAGATTCTTAAAGTTGGAGCACACTGACATCTTTTCTAATAAATCAACCACTTATTTTTTTTAACTGCAGAAAATTATGGAACTGGGGAGTATAAAATAAAAAAATTGTGTCGCTACCGCTTGCAGCCCAATTGCAAATAAGGTAGATGTTTACTTATAGCGTGGAAACAATGTGGAGCACTAATCGTTCGTTCAACTCTTCTGGGATACGTTCGGAAAATTACATATCTATTCTCCGGGCGGAATATTTTCATAGTTAATAATAATTGGTTTAACAGAAAACAGCACCCATTGTATGGCGGCAGCAACCAAGAAACATTGTTGAGAATGACATGGCTGTTGTGGTTTTTGGTTCGGTTTGGTTTACGGCATATCAACCTCAATGGGTTATTTAATGCCGACAATTATTATTGCTGGTAATATTTTTTTTACAAAAGTCTATTGCTGGTAATATTTTTTCTAAAAATGTATTCTGGTTATATTTTTTTTCTTCAAAAATCTATTGCTGGTAATATTTTTTTTCAAAAAATATATTTCTGGCAATATTTTTCATTCAAAAATTCATTGCTGGTAATAATTTTTTGCAAAAAATATATAACTGTTTGCATTGTTGGTACTATTTTTTTGTTTTTAAAGTGTTATGGGGTCCACCCCTTTTTCATACAAGTGGACTCGACCAGTGTGTACTTGGACTGCTGGCGTTAAATACCCAGAGTCAGTCAGAGTAGAATGAGCAGTGATTGTGATTGAGTTGGAGGTAGAGTAATAGTGTGAGGTAACCGCTCGTAGAAGTCACAGTTGCGAGCACGTAGACTCTAAGGAAGTCCTACTTCGAGACTGCATTTCCCAGACTGTATATATATTATTATTGCTACTAACCGCATTTCTGGATCTACTAACCGTATTACCAATTGTATTATTGTGTAAATACATTTATTTGTTATATTTCATTCCTGCGTTTGTCATTCATTGGAGACCGAATTTCATCTCGGAATCCACAACATAAAGTAATGCTGGTAAAAACTTTTTTCTTCAAAAATTCATTACTGGTAACATTTTTTTTACATAGTATTTCTGGCATAAAAACCCACTTCCACACCTCCACACTACTCTGACCCCAGTTTGGGGGCCAATCACCCGCCCATAGTTACGAGCCCAACAGGTGCCACCACTCCGGGTCAGGGCAGACCCGGGAACATCAGCAACCAAGAGGTGGATTCACGCTTGTCAAAACCTCCCGTTCAAAGGCACCGCTGTTGGACGTAGTTTATCGTCTTACCCAGGACGCGGATGAAGTTTATCGTCATACTCAGGTCGCGTACTTTTCCTCAATTGTAGGAAATGAATCCGATTAAACTAGTCGCTGTCATTTTTAGTCATTAAGTAAGAAAAATATCCCGAAATCATACAAAAGAATTTCTTTGTGCTTATAATAATGCCTTTTTCTGATGCCTCATAAAAAAATCCTGAGCAAAGTAAAAAAATAAAAAAGAATCTGTTAGTGACAAGTCCCTAAAATTTTAATTTTTAAAGGAATTAAAAAAAAAAGAATTTTAACTTTAAAAAAAATTTTTAAACTCTTATAGTGTTTAAAAAAACTATGATCCCAATATATATAATGCCTAATTGCGCCAGCATTATGGTAAATAGATATATTTTTAAAATTCAATTGACGTAACGGTCAATATAGCACCTGAGGATTGCGTTTTGCATGAAATTCCGATTCGTGCTGCTGGTGAATGATAATATGTAGATGTATTAATATATACTTAATAGCTCCGTTTTATAACATCGAACACTATTTTATCAACACTAGCACATATATATATATATATATATATATATATATATATATATATATATATATATATATATATATATATAAGTCATTGACGTGTTTATTCATGGAATAAGTACGTAAAAATTCGCCTTTCTTTCAACCTTGCGCCAATGGCGTCGGGGGAAATTGTCCGACTGTTGCTGAATCAGTCGGGTTTGAAGCAATCGGATGTCATGCAACACTGATGAGCTGTGATACAGCGAAACAGTCTGTCTGACAATATATATATATATATATATATATATATATATAGAGAGAGAGAGATAAAGAACAGACTGAGATACATAGATAGATAGATAGATAGATAGATAGATAGATATGAACAAAAAACAGATAAATAGATAGATAAATATGAACAGACTAAGATAGATAAATAGATAAATAGATAGATATATTGACTGAATGGAATCCGTTTCAATTATGAATGAAAAAGTAAATAGGAGTAACATTAAAATAATGGATCAAAAATGCTTTTTGAATGGATTTTGAAAATTTAATGTTTCGAATAATGCATTTTGCACTTAGGCTACATATTATTGTACGACTGAAGGTTCTCCCCCTCTCTTCCTCTTTCTCTCCTTCTCTCGTATTTCCATTATCTATCTATCTATCTATCTATCTATCTATCTATCTATCTATCTATCACAGTCTGTTCATATCTATGTATTTATCTATCTACTTTTATTTGCAGATATTCATTATTTTTTGCCAAATTAATCTATAATTTTCATTCATAAAATTTATTCAAACATACATGTATTTGATATTTGATTGTCTATTGGGTTGGAATAAAAAATGCAACACATCTTTCTACACGATTCTTGTGTGGATTGTGAATTTTAAATGCTTTTTATGCTAAAAGGGAAAATTGAGGAAAGTGAAAACGGAGGAAAATGAAATGCATATTCGTCATTTTAGGCTCTTTTTGTTTAAACAGCCAATAAAGACGTGTGCCAGTTATAGCGAGGCTGCTACAATTGAGAGTCCGGTTTAAAAGTCGTTTGCAACGTTCATAAGTGGAAATTTTGAGCTGACAGGCCAAGAAAATCCTAGCAGTTCTGCTGTCGTTGATGATCCTTCTACAAAATCAGATGTTGAATTCAAACAAGTACTGTCCTCCAATTAAACCAATTACTGGCAATAATAAATAAAAACCACTCGTAATTGACTAATCGGAAGGATGTCGTTGTCTTCAATCAAGACAACACCTGACCTCACGTCGCTTTGCAAAGGCGGTAGAAATTAGTACAGTTTTGCTGAGATACAATTCTACACCAACCGTACTCGGATTACCAGTTACTTTGATCCTTTAAAAATCTCATAATGTGAAGAACTTCAATTCTCTGACAGCCTAAAGACCGCTTAGACCAATTCCTCAGCCTAAAAGATGCCAATTTCTGGGAAGATGGAATCAGGACGGTGCCTTAAAGATAGCGAAAGGTAGCAGAAAAAAAAATGCGACATTTGTGATTGAATAAATTTATGTGCAAATAAGTAAATACTGTCTTTGGAATTCACTTAAAGCGCTATAAACTTTTGTTCCAGTCGAGTATATATATCAGTTTGGGAATCAAAGACAATTGACATTATTTTCGTGACTGCAAAAAAAAAAAACGTATTTATAAATAAGTGAATAATAACTCATTGGTATGTTACTTATTTTGCACCCACTTCTCTCTCTTTCTCTCCCTCTCATTCTCTCTCTCTCTCTCTCACACACACACACACACACACACACACACACACACACACATATATATATATATATATATATGGTAGATTTATGCTAGTGTTTCCGTGCTATGATCACCCTCAAACGACAATGCCCACTGACTTAATATTTTGCTAA
Source organism: Acanthosepion pharaonis (assembly GCA_903632075.3). Taxonomy (NCBI): domain Eukaryota; kingdom Metazoa; phylum Mollusca; class Cephalopoda; order Sepiida; family Sepiidae; genus Acanthosepion; species Acanthosepion pharaonis. The sequence continues at coordinate 22,144 of CAHIKZ030001491.1, forward strand.
CCACTCCTTTGCATTGATGAAGTTGATCATAGAGGTCAGTTGGGGTCACTTCACAAAAGAGTACAGCATGCCAATTATAGCCATAATAGCAAAGGAATTTTCCTTTGAATTTAAGGATTGTAAATTCCCTATAAGGGTCAGTTTTGCCATAATCATCAACCAAGTTAAAGGATAATCCCTCAGGACCGATAGCATTAATTTGACTTCGCTAGTTATTTCCCATGAAGCTGACCGCTAACTCGATTCCCAACCAACCAACCAACCAACCAACCAACCAACCAACCAACCATTTCTTACTGTTATACAGTTGGGATTATAGTAGAAGGATATCTGAAAAGTTTTCCACCAGACCCCCACCTCCTATCAAAAAACAATATTATGTTAATTGGACGATGATATTTTACGTCTTATCAACCCTTTGTGAGTTATTTAAAGCCAAAACATATTTTGGATTTTGATAATTAAATTACTGTGCGAATTTGGTCGAATATATCTGTCTATATCACTGAAATGAGGTATTATGATGACTTATATTATTTAAATTATTCGGACTTTTATCCTCATGCTCATTGCAATGTTCACAACGTTTCGACCGTTGTACGCTCCGGCCTTCTTCAAGTGATTGGAATTTCGAACCGAACATATATATATATATATATATATAGATGGAGAGAGAGAGAGAAAGAGAGAGAGAGACAAAGAGAGAGCGAGAAAGAGAGAGAGAGAGAGAGAAAGAGAGAGCGAGAGAGAGAGAGACAAAGAGATAAAGAGAGAGAGACAAAGAGAGAGTGAGAAAGAGAGAGAAAGAGAGAGAGAGAAAGAGAGAGAATGCAATATCGGAAAGAGTTTATAGATATTGAAAGTCTGCACAAAGGAATCAGGACGGAATGTTGATTTTTAGTTCCAAACTTTATTCAGATCAATGGATCTGAAAATGGCACCGAGGCATGAAAATGTAAACCATTGAGTATTATTGATTCCAATACCTTCGGTTTCTCTCCCATTTCACACACACACACACACACACACACACACACACACACACACACACACACACACACACACACACACACAATGTAACGAAGTTGCATCTTTGTAGTCAGTAAATTGATTTTGTTTATATGAAAATTATATATATATATATATATATATATATATATATATATATACATGTATATACATTTATATAGGTCTGAAATATCCTTGTCTTGCACCCCTTTCTATATTTGTATATGTACTAAATTTATTTTCTATCTGTATACAAGCGGTTTGCTCCCAGTATAATTTATGTTTTTTCTTTACCCGAAGACGTCTACTTAACTACCCAACGGAAGCGAAACGCGTTGTCAATGAAAATCTTTTGCACTTTGTCTGATATATATATATATATATATATATATATATATATATATTAGTGAATATACATAATATCCAACGTCGATAGCACGACTCGAAGTTTCATACAAATCTGCAATCTTCAGAAGACGTCTACTTAACTATCCAACAGAAGCGAAACGCGTTGTAAAAAAAAAAAAAGCTTTTTGCACTTCGTCTGATATATATATATATATATATATATATATATATATATATATATATATATATATATATATTATTGAATACACATAATATCCAACGTCGATAGCACGACTGGAAGTTTCATGCAAATCTGCAATCTTCAAGTGCTGAATACAATCTGGCTGTTATGAGATAAATGTTCTCGTGGTGACGATTTAAAATTGTTTTAAGACTTGTTTATTTTATTATTGTTGCCTGAAAAATATTATAATTAATTATTTATCATTTATATCATTCAAATTCTAAAGTACAAAAACGAAGGAATAAAAAAAAATGAAAAATAAGGGTACATCCCCAAGTATGTCTGGAAATGTATTTGAAATAAAGTCCCTGTTATGATACAGTACGATATATAAAGCGTGCTGGAGGAACATATGAACCTACCAGACAGTCACCTCCAATTAAAACATATACATTAATCATAAACTGATGCTGGTGTCTAGCCTTTTTTTGCACCGGTCTAAAATGTTGGTTGTATAAATGTGTTATTTCATCTCCGCGTCCGTAAAGAAGACCAAAGGGACAAACAATGGATCGGCAGTTTGTGCAATAAACCATCGGCAAAAGTGGTGAGTGATCAGAGGGCTAAAGTTACTGCACACGTTGCAAATGATACGGATACAGAAGATGCTCCTGAAGTACCTATCATGCGTTACTATGGGATGTACAACATGCTAGGGCCACTTAACTCGTGCCGATACTTGGATCGTCTCCGACAGCCTGCAGAATATGTTCTCCGTGGCCAGGCGTACGAGCGGATCTCTGGTCTTCCTCGATCCTTAGTTTGTTGTGCCACGGATCCTGTCTCAGCAACGCGACAATAAAAAAGAGCAAAGTTTGAATGACTCAACTGCCTGCGACAATTTTGCTGTTACAGCCGGTATATATGTATCTACTCATCATGATCATCACCAAAAAGAAGAAAAATTGATGCGTGGATTTCTTTAATATTGAGTGCAATTTGTTATTGAGTGAACCCACGGTGTCCTCGATGCAATACCCTACGACATATGGCATTAGAACTTTAGGTGAGTGATCTGCCTTTGACTAGTGTGCTCTCGCTAGTTCATTTTACACCTCGACAGCTGTTGGAAATTAAAACCGCTAACGGTTTCTCGTGCGCCAACATGGCCGCTGGGTGATACGTTCTTCTGTTCACACTTTCGCTGATCACTGCCAGAAAATAAAACTACTTTCTCCGACATTTCCCTTTCTCAGAACCGGCTTACATTCAGCTTTTCATCGGTGCCACAGACACCCGTTCCATTACGTTATGCCATTAAAATTAGATTATTAACCAAATAACACACACACACACACACACACACACACACACACACACACACACACATATATATATATATATATATATATAGGCTTTGTTGCACCATGGGGATTGCAGATTTGTATGAAACTCTGAGTCATGCTGTCGACGTTGAATATTATGTATATTCAATATATATATATATATATATATATATATATATATATATATTGGTGAATATACATAATATCCAACGTCGACAGCATGATTTTCCTGACGATCCGTTTAGGTGAAACCTAGGTAGGTTTGTCTGGCTCACTAGGTGTATCTAGGTCTGCTCTACGGTTGTATTGAGCTCTTTTGTTAGTTAGTTGTTTACTCGTATCGGGGTTTTTTCTTTGGACTTCAGATCTGCATCTGTGCGATTTTTTGTCGACAGAAGTTCATGTTTGTAGCTCTTTCTTTTTTTAAAACCTTTTTTTCCCTCGAGATTGATTTGATTAGCAAATCAAAAATTCGAGGGTTTTTCGAAACGAGTCTAGTTATCTATCTATCTATCTATCTATCTATATATATATATATATATATATATATATATATCAGACAAAGTGCAAAAGCTTTTTCATTGACAACGCGTTTCGCTTCCGTTGGGTAGTTAAGTAGACGTCTTCGGGTAAGAAGAAAACATAAATTATACTGGGGAGCAAACCGCCTGTATACAGATAGAAAATGAATTTAGTACATATATAAACATAGAAATGGGTGTAAGACAAGGATATTTCAGACTTAATCAACCTTTACATTGAGGCGATTCTGAGAGAATTAAAAGTCCTACCAGGATTCATTATTGGCGGCCACAATCTTAACAACATAAGAGATACAGATGACACATGTTGATAGCAGTCACAGGTAGGAAACCACATCAATCGCAAGAAACCAGATTATAGGATTGTCAGCAAAAGTAGAGCGTAACATGCAGATTACAAATTGGAAATACCAAAATCAAGCAAGAATAAAAATTTAAGTATGTTTGAAGTACGTTAACAGAGGACGGAAAATGCGACATCGAAATTCGAAGGCGCATTTTGATTGCGAAAGATGCCTTCCAAATGCTAAGCAAAGTATTAAGAAACAGGAAAATTTTGTTAGAAATTATGAATCTGGGACGCATGTAGTTCATGCATGATGAAGCTCCAGCACATTTTAGTCACATTGTTCGCGATGCACTGGCTGACATCAACCATAAAAGATGGAGATGTAGTGGAGGACCGCTTCCGTGGCCTGCACGTTCCTCTGACCTCAATCGTTTGTATTTTTATCTGTGAGCCACCTAAAATAATTCGTTTATGCAGCAGACATTAATAATGCAAAGACGCTTCATCAATGTGTCATTGTATTTTTCAAGTTTTCGAATAAGTTGTTGCACGTCTAGTCAAAACCTTATCCAGTAAATTGCCCGAAATCAATTGCTCGAAAAATAATTTCTCGAAATATCAATTGCTCAAAAGGCAGATTGCTTGAAACCTCTGGTTAAAGAAAATAAAACACGTTCTAAGCATTTTCTTTTTTTTTTTGCACATTTCACATTTCCAGTAAATCTTATTGTTCACTGTTTTGTCCTTAATTTATAGATATCCATCCAAATATAACTTCTTTCCTTTTTCGCTCTCAACAAAAGTTATGTCCATCACAAGGGTTCGAGATCTCCAAAATTATTGAAATAGAAATAGAAAACTGTGGTGTGTAACGCAACAATTCAACAGGCACAAAGAAAACCGGTGTCGCACGTCCAACCTTCTCACGAGCCAAAAGCTCTGTGTTCTGAAACAGCAAAACGAGCTTGCTTTATACAGCCGCGGACTGACCACGATTTGCATGCGAATGACGAGACAACGAGATTAACTAACCGAGACCGCCCGGCATAAAACGTGGGCGCCGCCATTTTGGTTTCTTTTGTTGTTGGAAGGACCAGAGTTTGCATACTGCGCAGATTCGAACGCGTTTCTGAGGTAAGCCATTTTCACAATTTTCCCCACAAAAACAAATATAGAAAAAAAAAATCAGGACAGCTAAAGTTGAGTATTGTGGTTCCTTTTATATCCAGCTCCGTTGACATGTCGTGAGACGGCGTAGTTTACGTGGTGCTTCGAAATTACTTCGAGCAATCTGCCTTTTGAGCAATTAATAGTTCGAGAAATTATTTTGCGAGCAATTGATTTCGAGCAATTTACCTAGATCCGGTGGAAACTGTGGATAAACATGTTCAATGTTTTTTTTTCTGCGTTCTTTCGATCTTCTCGGTGTAATAGATAAAGGCTGGGCTAGAGAAATCGGAGAGCCGAGTTCGAATTCCAGTCGGGTTCGTTACAATCATATACTCGCAAATAGCCTTGGAAAAGGTATCAATCCATCTCTACTACCTGTGGCGTTGCAGGTCAGATTGTGTTCTATAGCCTTGGTTGGCCACCAGTCTATCGCAGAAAGAAATGATAACCGACTGCGGGTAAATCTTCTGCCTAGTCAATCATGAATCGAAGGAGACACGATCGCCTAAGCGGGCTTCACGTAGGGCACTTGAGTGACTGAAAAATAAGTTATATGAAAATATAAACAAACGAACTCAAGACCATTTGATCTCCGAGTCATCTGTTTTTGAATCGAAACGAGTTGGCATATTATAAGTGTCATTAATGAACACATTTAAAAAAAAATACAGTAAGGTTCACTCTGTACAAGGCTCGGAGCCACTCGATGCAGAGGATTACGTTTATATGGATAGGAGGATAAGATAACGGTTTGAACAGGTTAAGATTGTAGTGATGGGAGAAAAATTCTCTTGGGACTTCTCGCCGATGAAATACGGAGGGAATGTGAGTGATTTTCTCTTACGTATGTGGCATGGTGGGTTCTAGACGTGAAAGTTAGATCTTGCAGAACCAAAGGGAGAGACTTGCCACATCTCTGTGTGAGAGATGTTGGAGTGTGGAAAATAATTCTCCTCCAACAAGGACTAGGAAAGGTTTTTCGAACTCTGTTAAGACTGGGGAGTGAGGACTGGGCAGCTCCCGCCCAAATATAGCAACAGTACTGCATTTTCCGTCTGATCTGGAATCGATTTATAAACCTAGAGGATTGCATGAGGAGTTACGTACTTACAGGCGCTCTAGAGGGAGCTGATCTAGAGGAGTTCCAATTGAGGTAGGCTTTAAGTTTGAAGCCCACTATTCCCTCAAAGGCAATATGCCTCTAACTTGCCAATATTTAGCCGCTAATATTGAGACATTGCCTATGCATCTGGTGATTTCTTTTCATGATTATGACAACACTTTAGGTAAGCTGAGAACTCAATGTTATTTGGTAAGCAAAAATAAACTCCGAATCCACAGACACTCCCTCCACTACCCCATCATACATATAAATACATTATATATATATATATATATATATATATATATATATATATATATATATATATATATATATATATATATATATATATATATAGAGAGAGAGAGAGAGAGAGACAGATAGATTAATAGATAGATAGATAGATATTGATAATATCGGTAGTCAATATACACACACACACACACACACACACACACACACACACATATATATATATATACAGAGAGAGAGAGAGAGATATTGATAATATTGGTGGGTATATATATATATATATATATATATATATAAATTGCCAAGAGGATAGAATCCAGGTAGAACTCAATGTACATGAGAGAGCAAGAATATAATATACAAGGCTCAAACATTAATATTCCATGGTTATAATTTATTACATTGGAATCGTAATCACGATCCAAATCATCAGACCTACAAAATTTAAAAAGTGCGTGGGTATAGATCAGAAATTCAAAATTACCCCATTTGAATAGCAATTTCACCCTACAAGAGTTTCCTTGAAGGATTTTTCAACACCGACGAGTTTAGGGCGAAAAAGCTATTCAAATAGGGTAATTTTGAATTTCTATTCTATGTAATTTATTTATTTATATTTGCTCTGTCATAATAAATACATTGATCTCTCTTTGTGGATGAGATTTAATATTTTATATTATTATGATTCATTTGCATTATATACCAACGGATTATTACCTGTACTATATATATATATATATATATATATATATATTGAGGTACGAAACCGGTTACCTTGCCCGTTTTTTTCATTTTTACTTTTTATTATCATGAGTGGTAATAAGAAAACTAATTTTTGTCTGTTCATGGCGAAAATCGCATCGTAGTTCGTGACGTCACACATGACCACGCGAGAGTGAAAACGAGAAGTATTAAGTATGGGAAGCCGTTGGTATAAGCCAATGGCAATTGTTATCAATTATAAGCATTTAAGAATATTTGTGGAGATTCCATAGTTTATTTTGTTCAGGTTAGGTTTCAACTGTTTTATGTATATAGTTTCAAGAATTTTTAGTTTTTGTCTATTGTTTTCATGTTCAAGTATAGTTGTGTTTTCCGGAATTGTGTACGTGGCCAGGCATGTTGTTTTAAATGCCTAAAAATGTTAGAGTTATCATTTAAATGTAGAGTCAAGCGCCGTGAAAGCAAGTTTGTGGTATGACCAACATAAATATTATCTAATTCATTTGAGATACAATCTCCCAAAGGGTACTTGTATTTGTAAACGATGTTGGTTTTTTTTGCAAATCGCTAACGGCGAGTGGGGAAGAATCATAATTAAGTTGGATGTCCTAGATTTAGTGTAGTATATGATTAACCTAAGTTTTTTGCTAGGATCTGATGTAGATATTTTAGTATTTACTAATTTGTTTAGTGTATTTTCATCTTGTTTATAATTAGTATACATTTGACTATGATATAAAAGATTAATATTAATATGTTTGGGATTAGTTGATGCAGTATTATGTTCTATTTGCTTAGTATTAAGACTTCTAAGAAAGCAATGAATTTCAATGATAATGTTATTAAGCTTATCAAATTGAAAGGAACTTAAAATAAATAGACAAAACTTCTCTATAAACATTTCTGCCTAAATATACACTATATATATATATATATATATATATATATATATATATACACATGTGTGCGTGTTACTTGTTTTTTTGTTTCCTTGTTTTTAATAATCGTACCATAATATCTACTAATCTGAAAGGACACACGCGATTAAGAATTGGAGAATCTTCCATTCCTACGGTACAAGAAAATGGAAAACTGAATAGGAGGCCATATTTCTAATCGAATATCCAAGATGAATTGCCGACTTGTATAATTCTTTAGAGTCAATGTGGCAATAGCTTTTTCATTCTGACAAAAATAGTTACGATTCTAAGTATGAAATTTCAGAGTCACTGTCTATTTGGTTTGTTCTTCGAATTCAATGCCTCTTCCACGAATTTGATAGTCAAGTGGACATCAATATTAGGCAAATGTCTCAGAGATTACGAAGTTGGAGTAGGTATCACAAAGTTTGCTGTACGATTGATTTCTTATCTGCGTTTTTTCATGTACTTTCAAGGTTCTCCAAGTGGAACTTATATAAGTTTTTCTTTATGAATTATATATATATATATATATATATATATATATATATATATATATATATAAATTTTCAAGAAGATAGAATCCAGGTAGAGCTCAATGTACAGGACAGAGCAAGAATATCATATAAAAGTCTCAAAAGCTAATATTCCATGGTTATAATCCAATTCATCTGACATACAAATTAAAAAAGAATTCGGAAATTACAATTTTGTTTTTTATACCCGGAGTTATATTTTCCGAATTCTTTTTGAATTTGTAAGTCTGAAAAATCTGCAGGGAGTTAAATTGTCTTTGAGCATGTACATTTGTTTCTGTAAATTCAAAACAATTGAAATGCTTTGAATTTATAGAAACACATATACATACTCATAGGCACCTTAACCTCATGACGATGGTCTCGGATGAGATTGAAAGTACTTGGGAAAATAAAAATCAATATGAAAAAAAATGTTGGTATTTTTCTTGATCAATTTTCTAAGGCTACCAAGAAATTAATCCGAAAGGATCACAACGAAAACAAATCGACATATATCTAAATTATTTAACCAAACCTGTTTGAATATATATATATATATATATATATATATATATATATATATATATATATATATATATTCAGATCCTTTCAAAAGTTGCAATTTTGAATGGAAAACATCCATTCAACATCATCATTTTTAAGAGAACAGAAGTGTTGATATATATATATATATATATATATATATTGAGAGAGAGAGAGAGAGAGAGAGAGAGAGAAAGAGAGGGCTACATAGGTAGATAGGTAAGTACTTCAGTAAGTCCGTAGTGTAATGAAAAATATATTTAGATTAAAAAAAAATATATTTATTTTTTAACATCATCTTTGATGACGCGCTCATTGATTGAGAAATATACAATGAAATTCAGCTCAAAACTAGGGGCTTTTGACTTATTCATGAACCCAAATATAGTTGGACCACTTTATCAACAGTAGATAAAAAACCACTCCTACTTGGTATTGAGCACTCTTTTAAGAATATTGTTTTTGGTTATTGGAATTTTATTATATGTATGTGTACCAACACTGTACTTGTATATATATATATATATATATATATATATATATATATATATATATATATATATATATAATTGTTGGTATATAATACAAGTGAAACCTAATAATAATAAAATATTAAAATTGATTCACAAAAAGAGCTCAATGTGTTTATTATAACAGAGCATATCAGTTTTTTTTTTTAAAAAAAGGAGAAATATATTTTTATTCTTCGGTTTATAACTACTCGTGTCTTTAATTTTGTCATTCGTTTTCAATCTGACTTGGGATGTTAATATTTCAAAATATAGGTCAAGGTTATATTAACTGTTTCTATTTTAGCCAGACACTTCCGCTTCCCCCTCCCATGATACTGGGGGTTGCGTTAACCTAATGTCTATATTTTCATTGGATGCCTTCTGCTTCCTTTCTTTCTCTCTTTCTTTTTTTGTTTTTTAAATGTTTAAATTTTAAGTTCCTATTTTATTATTCACTTTACTCTGAGTTGAAAATGCCAACTTCTTGGCTGAAACAGCTATTCGAATGAGGCAAATTTGGATTTCTATTCTATGAGAACACACACATACATACACACACACACACACACACACACATATATATATATATATATAAATTATGTATATTTAGGCAACAATTTTTCATTGATGCATGTTTCATTAAATAATATAGACAAGTTTTGTCTATTTATTTTAAGTAAGTCCCTTTCATATTGTCTGATAAGCTTAATTACATTATCATTGAAAGACGAAAGGAAATAACTATATTGATACATGTTTAAATCCTATCCAAGCTTTTGGCTTTCACAAGCCATTATCAATGATGACAATTACATTTCAATATATCAAACAATACACGGACGAAACAATAATGATAGTCTGTTTTTGTTGCATGAAAAATTTGAAAGCAACGACAAACTCGTGTATACGATACGCGGAAGCGAAAATCGCATCGCAGCTTGTGACATCACACATGACCACACGAGAGTGAAAACGAGAAGTATTAATTATGGGAAGCCGTTGGTATAAACCAATGGCTTCTGTTGTCAATTATAGGCATTGAAGAATATTTGTGGAGATTTCGTAGTTTATTTTGTTCAGGTTAGGTTTCAACTGTTTTATGTATATAGCTTCAAGAATTTTTAGTTTTTGTTTATTGTTTACGTGTTTAAGTATATTTGTGTTTTCAACGAGGATTTTCCGGAATTGTGTACGCGGCCAGGCATGTTGTTTTAAAATGCCTAAAAATGTTAGAGTTATCATTCAAATGTAGAGTTACCACTCAGCATCATTCAGGAAAAAAATGTATATCTTTAATTTGAATCTATTGAAATTTGAATTTAAATTAATTCTGACCTAATGATGAATAATCTAATTGTAGAGTCATATTAATACTTTTACATGTCATTTTTTAATTTTAACTTTTTCAAAGAATTATTTCAGTTTCCTCACTATTAAATTGATGTCTGCGATTGTTAGCAAGTTGAGGTTCACATTATTAAATTTTTACGTCATTTTTCTGCACCTCGTGTTCAACTGGGTCTCTTTGAAAATTTCGAGCTGGAGACTTGAAATAGGTTTGATGTTTTTTAATTGTCAAAGTTCACTTTCAATTCTAACAATGAAGCAGTTTCGGTAAATATTTACAATACGGAGTTCTTTGTGTTTCTTCGTAAGAATCGGATATTAATCAGTATCAAATACTCACAGTTTTTAATCAATATTTATTCAATACTCTGATATCTCTGGTTTTACTGCTAATGCACAGACACACAGACGCACACACACACACACACATATATATATATATACAGGGTGTCCATAAAGTTCGTGTGCCCTTTAAAAAATGTATAAATTTATTTGTATTTGCTATAGAAATAATCTGTAAAAAATGTTATAAAGTTTAATGTACCTAATTGTAAGTATAGTTATTGAATATTTCTTTACCACAAATTTTGCAACAATTTTTAGATAAGTAAAAACATATTTTCTTTTTTCCAGCGTATTACCCTTTGTATTGCTAATGATGGAGGACATGTGGAACTTAAATAAAATTTCAATAAAACCTTAAAAAATATAGATTTACTTCTTTCTAATCCTTTTTACAAATTATTTCTGTATGTATATATATATATATATATATATATATATATATATATATATATATATATATATATATATATATATACGTTCATAATAAATAAAAGTTTAAATTGCAACCTCAAAAATGAGATTTATACGAAAACTGCAAGAAGTCATATATAGGTATCAGCCAAGCACTAATCAAGTTTCCCTTCACAAAAGCAACATCAAATTACCAGGCAACAGAAAACACTTTGTATCACAACACATCTATAACTGTAATAAGGATAAATTTAAAATTATGCCAGTATTCGAAACAGACAATTATTCTTACCTACACATACAAGAAAAAAAAACTTCATAATCTGTAAAAAATGTTATAAAGTTTAATGTACCTAGTTTGAAGTATAGCTAAAATAACTAATGTGATTACAGGCATTACTGTAAATCAGTTGTCGAATGTTTTCTGTGAACTGCAAAATCGTATTACCCTTTGTATTGCTAATGATGGAGGACATGTGGAAACTTAAATAAAATTTCAATAATTTGCCAACTGATTTACAGTAATGCCTGAAATCACATTAGTTATTTTAGCTATACTTAAAACTAGATACATTAAACTTTATAACATTTGTTACAGATTATTTCTATCGCAAATACAAATAAAGTTATAATTTTTTAAAGTGCATACAAACTTTATGGACACCTGCGCACACACACTCACACACACACACACACACACACACACACACATATATATATATATATATATATATAGTGAGCGAGAATTCATGAATTATATTACTTCAAACATTATTATAATAAAAATGTCAGATTTAAAAAAAAATAGGAAAAGATATGTTCACTTCTCGCCCGGTTCACACTCCACCCATTTTGAACAAAAGTAGTGGTTTATCCTTTGTTCATTGTTTAGAATTAGGTTACCGGTTCTTTATAAATTCTTTCAATTTTCATTCCCAGTAGCCCCATTGCATCTTAGTGGTATTATCGCCTGGCTTGGGGTGAATTGATTAAAAAAACAGAAACTAAACAGATATGGGCCTTCGAGCAAATAATCTGTGTGAAGAGGATGTGCTTTCCTTAAAAAAAGGGAAAATTAGAGTCTTGCTTACCGTGCTGTTTTCCGTGGCCTAGGGGTAGAGCACAGTTGATCAAACGGTACTAAGTGGGGCGCAGGTTCGATCTGAAAAAACAGATTTGCTTTACTAAGATTTCTGGAATGCGCAGGCCATTAGACGTAATACACAGAGTTTAATAAACAAAAATGGGGCTTCTATTTCAAATACGAAGTATCCACTATAATAACGTTTTAAGTAATATATATGTGGTGTATTTTGTTAGTAATTTTTCATTTATGCAAGTTTAGTTAAACACTAACGACAATTCTTTATTGATAACCTTTTCCTTTACTTTTTCAATCTTTCTAATATTTTTTGAATTCTGGTTGGTATTCCAAGCAAGAACTTCTCATATCTAAAAATCTTGAAAAACGTTTGTTGCTTTTTATTTCATTATGATTTCTCTTTCAGTTAGTTTTCTTGGTTTGGTTTGGTTTATTTATTTATTTATTTATTTTTGTATTTTGACAATGTTCTTAATATTCTGCATCTTTTCTCTCAAATTCATAACAACAGCTTCTTCGAATATTTTCTTGCTAGACAATTCATTTTTCTTCTTTATTATCCTCTTAATTTAAAAAAAAAGTCTTTTGGGTTTGATTTCTTTTGTTTTACGGCATATCAACCTCAATGGGTCATTTAATGCCGACAAGATTTTTATTGCTGGTAGTATTTTTTTCCAAAAATTTATTGCTCGTAATATTTTTCTTCTAAAATGTATTGCTGTTGATATTTTTTTTTCAAAAATATATTGCTCATAATTTTTTTTCAGTTTTATTTTAAGTAAAAGAAGAAAACAAAAAAAGAATTAATTAACCTTTGGTTTGGTTTAGTTTGTTTTACGGTATATCAACCTCAATGGGTTTTTTAATGCCGACAAGATTTTTATTAACGGTAATATTTTTTTTTTCAAAAATGTGATGATCCCGAATAAAATGCAATACAGTAGTTCTCTTTATCCGTGGGTGATATATATCCCAAGAAGCCCATTAATGAATGAAACTGTGGATAGTAACGAGCCCTATATATGATGGTGGGTCAAAAAGTAATTATTTATTTTATTAAAGAAGAAATGAAAACTCCCACTCAAATATATCGTACATCAATACAGCTATACATCATAGGTCCACTTCCCTGCATTGCAACATAGTCCCCACCTCTTTCAATGGCAGTGTTCCGCCTACAAATTTGGGCATGTAGAAGAGTTTCGTAAAAGTTGGCTGGCTGCTGGTGTAGCAGTTTTTATTTCTTTATCACCACTTGACTTAGCATCCTTAGACTCTTTGGTCTTAACTCTTTGGGCCAATGAAAGAGACGCTGACGGGTAAACGTTATTGTAGTGAGGAAGAAGTGGAAACTGCTGTATGGAATTAGCTACATCAAAGCTTAAATTCCAAGATCCTATGTACCATAGAGGAAAGCTCATCCGAACAATTCACGTGAAAGTATTTACAGAAAAGGAAGAGAGAATGCTACATTACGGCAGTGCGAAAGAGACTGAAGCCGAGATGTGAGGTCAAGACCACTGACGTTGCAGATACTTTGGCTTTTATAAAAGAACTTTAAATATATATCAGGAGCACCAAACCAGATGTGACAGCAATATTCTAAGCATGGATGAATGGTAGATTTATAAATATGTTAGATTAGTGTGATAAAAAGTGTCTAGCACGACACAGGACTAAGATATTGATTGAATATAATGTTTCCACTTCATGCCAACGGAATACATTAACTAGAGAAGGCCACTGTCTATATTTCTGAGATGTGGCAGAGTGGATAAAGGTGTTAGTTAGATCCAGTGGCAGGACCCAAAGAGTGTGAGTTCAATACTCGGTTAAGGCAGTGGAGAACTTTCAGAGGGAAATTAACAGGAGATAACTGATAACTGACATCCATTAAACATGGCACGTGGAACTAGAACAGTGTACCCCAGTGAGCGAAATAAAGGGTTCAGTTCGACATTCCAACCACCTGAAGATGGCCGGAGCGTACAACGGTCGAAACATTGTAATAAATATGGCGACAAAAATGAGGACAATAGTCCGAATAATGTAAATAATAGAGAAGGCGAGTTGATTAGAGCTTCTAGTTCTTTGCCAAAAAGAGGTAGAAGGCTAACAGGCCGATAGTTAGAAGGATCAAATGATTCGCCTGAGATCTTAAAGACTAAAACTTGAGAAGAGGATTTCCAAGGAACAGGAAAGCGAACTAGTTATTTATTTTAGAGTTTAGAAAGAACAGGAACCAGTTTTCTTATAAATAATTGCAGTAATAACATCAAGTCCACATGCTTTATCTGGATCCAGTTTAGAGTTTAGTTATCTCTCAAGGGAGATTCAATTCTAAGTGGAAAGTCAGACAAACATACTCCAGATGAATCAAGAGTAGTAGTGGAAGAGAATTTACGAGCAAAACATTCTGCTTTGTCAGTAGATGATGTTAACACTTCACACTGAATGAAGACGGGAAGAATAGAAGACTCTTATTTAAAACATTACTACAGAACCGTCAATAGTCACAAGAGCCTATACGGTGGCTCATTCTATCGGCAAAGACTTAGCCTATTAGGCACAATAAGAGATTAAAAACAATATTTAATAATTAAATAGAACACTTATAAAATATACTGTAATAAATATTATATAGCAGATCGAAGATTCATACCATTGATTTTATTAGACACAATAAGAGATTAACAATAAGAATTATTAATAGATTGGAACAATTATAAAACGAAAGTGTAATAAAATATATTACATAGTAATTCTGCACTATTTTATAACGAAATTTTCTTACCAATTTTCCTTTTGAACTATACAACGCGGATAGTAACATAAAATTTTTAGGCAAATTAATGAAAAGAGGGTTAAAAATATTGTGGGGCTAGGACTTTATCGAACGTAATGCGCCACGCAAAAGCTTTCTTCTTTGCCATTAAATTGTCCGTCGTTGTTCTGCTATACAAAAACTTATATATCATATTCCTCCATACTGTCGAGATGGAAAAACATATGAAATACATAAATTGCTGCTTGTATTATTGTTGCATAAATATTTTAAGACGGGATTCCGATCAGTTTTTTTGACATAACAATCCAAGGAACGAATATTTTAAAGCTAAGAAATTAAAAAAATCTGCCCGAGGAAAAATTTTCATTGTGGAAGTTATTTTTTTTTATTTTAACATGATTAGTCTTTATTGGGTAACCATTTTCCCAAAACTACTTGACATAACTGGAGGCTATCTGAGTCGCCAGACTTTTGGGGCAATTATTTTATTTGAGATTTTAAATATTTTTCTTATTACAATTGATTACTTTCAACTCAAAGTTTTCTCCAGAGTAAAGCAAGAGAAAATCAAATATTTATTGATCATCTTCATAAAAATCAATATTAAAAAAGAAAAAAAGATCAAAACTCGGTCATCTTAAATTTCGCGTCACTGGCCAGAATTGTTATAATAGGACCACCGTCTAAGTTGTCGGGACTTTTCGGGAATAAAAAAGACATTGAATCAGAGGTTAAAATGCAGAAAAAATATTTTCGTTATTTTTCGTTGTTTTTCGTTGTTTTTCGTTGTTTTTACAAGCCTTTCCTCCAAAGATTATTTTGTGACACATCATACGACTATCTATGTCGCCAGTAGATTAGCATTATTATTATTATTATTATTATTATAGTTATTATTATTATTATTTTTAAAAAAATCGACCTGCATTTGTTTTATAATCTAATGCCGGGTCATAACCATTGACCCTGGGGCAAGTGAAGGATGTGATATTTTGTTTTTTTCTACTTAATTAAACAAAACCCCCTCCCCCAAAAATTAAATGCACAAATCTCATCGCAATATATGGGTTGGGTATTTACAAAATATTTTTTTAATTTCTTGGAGAGATGGTACACCTAGAATTTTGTTGAATTCTTGTTGAGTTTCTTTTTTATCAAACCCAAAGCTCCAACCACAGCAGAAACAGTTTTATTTTTGAAGTGCCATTTCTTTTTCTCTTTCCATCTCCAGCTTTTTGTATTTGCTTAGTTTTTCAAAAACTCTCGCAGAAATGTTTTTGTTATTTGGTACGCGCAAATCAATCAGTGAGTAAACTTTTCCATATCTGTCTTTGATAATACAGACTGGGCGATTTGCTTGTATTCTTCGATATTTGTTGATAGAAAAACCATCATCATTATTATTATATTTATGCGTAACAAAATGATTTTCGATTTTCTTTCTTTCTATGTGCTGTGTCCTTTCAGGGCGTACGCGATCATGGCTCTCCACCCCCATCTATCCCTCTCAATAAGTTCCTTCCCCCAGCCACCTCTCCCAGACCACGTTCTATCATCCACTTGCTTAAGGCCGCTACGTTTTACAAAACTATAATCCAAAGGTTATTTTAGGTATGCAAAAGACCATGACATCGATATATATATATATATATATATATATATTTCTTATATACTTCCATACGTATTTCCTGTATATATTTCCTATATATTTCTATATATATTTTCCTCTGTGAAAATATATAGTTTTAAGGTGTGCTATATTTTTTTGGATAAAGTGCTCAATATCAGATATAGAGCGTATGTAAATATAAATATAAAAGTGAACCTTGAAGTCAACACTCAGAGGCGACAGACTGTTTCATATTAGATGCAATCGTCCGCCGTGACGATTGCATGAAAAGAGCCTGTATATTTCCTATACATTTATATATATATATATATATATATATATATATATATATATATATATATATATATATATATATATATATATATATTTACATATATATATATATATATATATATATATATATTTTTATATATGTATTTCCTGTATATATTTTCATATGTATATTTCCTATATATTTCCTGTATATTTCCATGTATATTTCCTTTATTGCATGTAAGAACTTTTGCGGAGCATACTGAGTACCCTTTCCTAATAAATGCCATTCAGATGTTATAATGGTGAATACGAAATATTAATATTATCTCATTTATGAGGAATTATTTTAAGCTGGACTTCAAAGCCGCTGAAGTTGCTGGCTATATTAGGGTAGTAGAAGGGAAAGAAACAATATCTGACCATATTAGCAAAAATGGTTTCAGCGTATTAAGAAAGCTAATATGATCCTTGAAATTCAGAAGTGGACGACGATCAGTTCTTGATTATGATACTTTAAAAGTCAAGTAAGAAGACAACTTGACCAGAATCAGGAAAATGGCAACATACTCTATGTAAAGAACATTAAATATGCTTTAACGAACCTAGAGATTATCGCGACCGGATACCCCAACTATTGAGTTAAAAATTACATCTTGATAAAAGGTAATAATTAATTTGATACAAGGTAATAATTAAACAGACTTCGAACTAGAGGAAAATACTGGGTGCGATAGGTAAATTATCGCCATTTTATATTTTTAATTTCGCGCATGCGCGTTGATTGTTTTCGATTTTATCCACTGCACAGTATGGTAGGGTTAAATGGGCATCGCCCTTGAGTAAAAGAGCACCATAGCGCAATTCACTCCGGCAGAAATTTAGAATGCTGTACAGCTTGGCATTCGCGCTGGAAGCTCCAATATGAACATTTCAGAGTGTTTGGGTGTCAATCTGAGGAGAGTGTAGACGATTCAGAAAGACTTGGATGAGTCTAATGGTGATTATAAAGGTGTTTGGAGTAATCACTAGTGAAGTGGACGCTATGCCTCCATTCATCTTCCCGCAGTGCTTCAGACTCAACACATATCAAGTGCCTTGAGGAAGTAGAGCTGCTTTGGGTCAAGAGAGTGGCTACCGAAAGGGCTCTGCACCATGCCACACAAGCAGGAGAACCCACGGTCACCTAACCCCACAGACTACAAACCCCTTGATTATTATGCGTGGGGCACAGTTAAGTGAGAGATCAACAAAAATCCTTTTAACACCAAAGATGAACTGAAGACAAGGATTATAGCAGCATTCACCAACATAAATAAGCAGAGCGTCCAGAAGAGTTGCAGGAGATTCCGAAGTCACCTGGATCCGTCGTTGAAGATGACGATTTTATTGAATAGATTTATTCTTTACTATTTCAAGATATTTTTGTGTAATTTTAGTAAATATATCTGTTTCAATGAGTCCCAATTTATCCATCGCACTCTGTATACAATATTTCTTTTGTTAAAATGTTGTTATCCAGTTGTTTTTAAAAATGTTTTCGTTGGGTCTGGTCAATTATTTCGATTTGTGTATGGGGATCTTCTGTGTGCAGACCCAGAAGCAGACCTCATCCAGATTGACAAAAGGTCAAAGCTAACCTCAAATGGTGTAAGACCAGACCAAAAAAAGCTAGATCAGCGGACTGCTGACCGATAACTTCCCCCTGCTGTCGTCTATCAAGCCACTGTAAACATCGAAGAAGCCCGACATCAAAGATAACAGCGCCACCATTGATCACAACTACCGACACCCAGTGTGTCTACCGCTCCAGACTTTGTTCGTTCAGATTTGGCTTGCAGAACCAACTTTTGGATCCACTGATGACTTGCAAAACAAAGTCTTCTTTGGAATCAAAGGTCGGCAATAAAACACTTTGGAGACAAACCGAATGATCTGGTTGAAGCATATGGAAATTTTAGTGTATTCTGTTTTACTGGAACAACTGAACCTAATGCCTCCCCCAAATAACCTGAATATATTCGGATGGGAAAAGGTGTGGCATGAAATTATTAACATATGTCGAGTTAGTTCGTAAATTGAATTTAAATTTGAGTTACCTGAAAACAGCGAAAATTCACATATATATTCGGTTTGGAATGGTGTAAATTTAGAAATTGTGAAAGATGAAAAAAAGCCTAGACTTTCCTAATTTATTGCAAAATAGATATATTGCTCGCCTCAAATAGACGAATATTTTGTTGTGGAAGAACTGTTTGCTTTTAAGAATCAGTATCGGAATCGATTTTTTAGGATTGTACCTTGATGAAAATTAAAATGATCTCTCTTTCTTTTTCTCTATCTCCCTCCATACACCCTCACAATATATATATATATATATATATACAACTTAAAAGAGACTGTTTGACCAACACAAGGAATGTTAAAAGATTCATGTGAAAAAGATAAAAGAACAAATGAAAACTACAGACAAAAGTTCATTTTCTCCAACAAAAGACATTCATTTCTGTAGTTCACTGCTAACAGCAAGCAGAAATATTTCTCCTCCCGATGATGGCCATTTCGGTCGAAACTAGTCGAGGAATCTAAATGGAATAATAATAATAAAAAAACGAAAGAATATTAATCTACAACCCAGTGTGTCTAATGATTTTAATTTTTTAATTTTTAATTTTTTATTATTTCAATATATATATATATATATATATATATATATATATATATATATATATATATATATATATATATATTCGGTTGTATGGATAGGAGTTTGTGACCCTGAGTTTCATGCTTTTTTTCGATCATAATACAACTGAATATGTCAGCTCTATCAGTGATATTGAACGCTTTCCAATAAGTACTACGCATATAAAATAAACAACGTATAAACATGAAAAAATGTCTTAAAATAATTGTCGGACTTTGTCCATTTCATAATATGCGACGTCATTTGTTTAAGAGAATTGTAGTTTAAAAAGAGTAAAATCGACCTTGCTAACCGAAACGCCCCTCTGGGTCAACCGGTAAAAGCACGTCAGGCTATATGACGTTTCTGTATAGGATACAGGTTCGATTCCTGTCGGAGAACGCATATTTTCTATGAAAATTTCTCGGAGATTCAGGCCGGTAAATGTGGTTAATACTGTTTATTATAAACAGAGCATTTACTTAAATATTTGTATCTATAAAAAAGAACGTATAAACATAAAAATGTCTTAATATATATATATATATATATATATATATAGCATACGTCGAAATCTGCCGGAAAACACATTCCTTTACATACACACACACACACACACATATATATATATATATATATATATATATATATATATATATATATATATATATATATATATATAAAAGCAGTGTAGACATATATATTAACACTGGATGGTCAGAGTCTACTTTAAGTCATACTTAAACGCAATCGTCATGGTCTGACGATTGATTAAAACTTTAATCAATGTAAAACACAATGTAAGAACGTATAAACATAAAAAATGTCTTAAATATAGTTAAGCATACGTCGAAACCTGCCGGAAGACACATTCCTTTACACACACACACACATATATATATATATTATCAGTGTGGACATATATATCAACACTGGATGGTCACATTCTATTTCATACTTAAACGCAATCGTAAAACAAAATTAAAATGGCATCAGAACTGGGAGTCAACCAAAGAGAGTATAAACATTCGAATCCTGTCATGATTCGAACATCCAACATGGAGGCAAACGGGAAAAAAGATAGATATACTCATAAAATGAATTTGCAAATAACAAATCAGAACGCACAAATATTCAATACAAGCGTCGATTTGTAAGTAATCTCGTAAATTTTTGCAGATACTATACTAGTGTATAGATACAGGTTTTTATATATATATATATATATATATATATATATATATATATATATATATATATATATATATATATATATATATTGATTACAGATCAACGAAAGTTCATTGTTAATGATTTTTTTAAAATTCCTACATTACGGTGAAAAATTTGAATATAAACTGTCAGAATACTTTCACTTTTCCTGAACCATTATGAAAGTTTTTTTTCTTGTGCCTATTACGCATTGTATTTTTTGATGCAATTTTAGTTCAATTTTTTCTCAAATATTGCATCTTCCCATGGCATGACGTTGATTCTCTATAAAACTCACATGACGTGCGAAGAAGACACAGTTTGAGTAAAAGATGAATCAAGCATATATATATATATGTGTGTGTGTGTGTGCGTGCGTGTGTGTGTGTGTGCGCGCGCGCGCGTGTGTGTGTGAGTGTGTGTGTATATACAAGGCGCGATGGATAAATTGTCGTCTAAATTAAGCAAAAATGAAAATAACAATGACATCTCATTTTAACAGATATATTTACCAAAATTACACAAAAATATATTTGAAAATTTATTCATTAAAATCGCCATTGGTTTCAACCACGACTTTGGAATCTCATGCAACTCTTCTTGACGGTCTCCTTGTTTAAGTTAGTGAATGCTGCCATAATCGTTGCCTTTGTTCGAATGTGTCACGAAAAAATAAATGATTTCGTCTCTTTCTCTCCTGCTGTTGTAGCGACGGGCACAGTCTCCACTTCTGAGACTGAAAAAAACTGCTCTCCTTCTCATTCCAGCCCTTTACATAAAGCTTGGTAACTCGCCTATGCAAAACACCAACAAGCCAGCTACCAATCACAGTTCCCGCGCCTGCCCACCTCCACTCGCTTTGGGGGTGTCAAGTTGACCGACCAACTCATTACACTTTCATGTTTGGTGTTAGAATGAGTTTTGTTTGTCTCTCGCTCAACGGTGCCCCACAGATAATAATTATAGGGGTTGAAGTCTAGGGAGTTATGTGAACAGATGTAAGGGGGGTGTGGTCACAGAAATTGTCTGACAGCCATGACTGTGTTCTCCAGCTTGTGTGGCATGGTGCAGAGTCCTGTTGCCAGTCATAGGGACTTCCAATAAACACCCTCTTGACCCAGGGCAACACTACCTCCTCAAGGCACTTGATAAGGCCTGTTGAGTCTGGGGCCCTGTGTCGCCACCACTAGTGATCACTCCAAACACCTTCATAATCATCATTAGACTCATCCAACTCTTTCCGAACCCTCTGCATTGTCCTCAGATTGAAACCCAAATACTATGAAATGTTCGTATTGGAGATTCCAGTCCGAATGCCAAGCTGTACAGTATGCCGTTTCCAAATTTCTGGCGGAGTGAATTGCATCATAGTGCTCGTTTTGTCACAGACGGTGCCCAACTGACCTTGCTATACTGTGCAGTCGACAAAATCAAAAATAAACAACGCGCATGCGCAAAATCTCATTATAATATCATGTGCGAAATCTCAATATAAAATGGCAACAATTTGCCCATCACACCCGGTAGACACACACACACACACACACACACACACACACACACACACACACACACACACACATATATATATATATATATATATATATGTAGACAAAAGGAATACTTAACGTAGCCGTCGCTTTTCGTCCTCTGAGGGACTTTATTCATATTGTCCCTTTACAGATATGCTCTATCTGAAATTATATACTTTTAGGAAAATCTATGACAAAGTGGAAAAATATCTTGCCCGTGACGCATTTTTTTTCCTTTACGGATTCATATGGCTAAAGTGATATTTACGCAGGAACAGGAAGGAGAGGGTCGCTGAAATTTTTAAAATTTAAATTTTGCGATAATAGAAGATTTACGAGGATCGGTAAAATTATTTTCTCTACTTTGTCATAGATTTGCTAACATTGTTCTTGATATGTAAAAAAAATCGTACTTTGGTTATATATACACACACACACACACACACACACACATATATATATATATATATATATATATATATATATATATATATATATATATATATATATATATATATATATATATATATAAATGGAAATGGAAAAGTCCAACAATTATTTTAAGAAATTTTATGCTTATACATTCTTTTTAGAGATACAAATATTTAAGTAAATGCTCTGTTTATAATAAAAAGTATTAAACGACGTTTACTGGCCTGAATGCCCGAGAAATTTTCATAGAAAATATGCGTCCTCCGACAGGAATCGAACCTGTATCCTGTACATATATATGAGAGAATTATGGAAGATTGTAGTTTAAAGAAAGTATAATCGACTTTGCTAACCGAACGCTCCCTTGTGGCCCAATCGGTTAAAGGCACATCAGGCTATATGACGGTTCCGTATAGGATACAGGTTCGATTCCTGTCGGAGGACAAATATTTTATGGCAATTCAAACCGGTAAATGTCGTTAATACTGTTTATTATGAACAGAACATTTACTTAAATATTTGTATCTATTAAAAGAATGTATAAACATAAAATATTATATATATATATATAATATATATATAATATATATAAAATATATATATATATATATATATATATATATATATGCAAAAGGTTTGGGGCCATTTCCAAGAATCAACTAAAATTAATGGTTGCGTTCCTGTCTCTAAATTAATTTACTAGTTCACTTCCGGCTTGAAGGAATTTCTCTTCCTGAAAGGTTTTGTCAGTAGTAATAATGATGACGAAGGTAACTCATTATTTCTTAAAGTTTTCTTTAAAATTTACATTTTTTTTTACCCGAGCTGAAAATTATTTTAATTAATGTGAGTCGTATATTTCGTATTTTAGCTTCAATTATTTTGAGTCTTTCTTTACAATGATTGTAGTATAGTATTTAAGATTATATTAATATTTGTTTTATGTTAATAATCATATTATAC
This sequence comes from Acanthosepion pharaonis, assembly GCA_903632075.3. Lineage (NCBI taxonomy): Eukaryota > Metazoa > Mollusca > Cephalopoda > Sepiida > Sepiidae > Acanthosepion > Acanthosepion pharaonis. The sequence goes on from CAHIKZ030001491.1 coordinate 46,301, forward strand.
TTATACTGTGCTTAGCATTATGTGTACGAAATGCAATAAGTTTCAATCGGTAAGAAGTTAAGCTACGAGAGAGTGTAGTATTTGTGTGACCAATGTAAGAATGTTTGATGCCCCTAGTTATCAGTTTAATGAGTCCATAACTATCCTTATGATTCGGATTAATAGTATTAGTGACAGAATTAAACCAGAAATACGGAAAGCACAGTGTGTCTTTGTTCAAGAAAACGAAACAGGAAATGACAGTTATGATCAGAATGATATTAGAAAAGCAATAATAACAAAAGAAATATCTGTACTTATGTTTCATAGATTAAGCAAAAGCATTTGATAAAGGTGCAACACAAAGATCTATTTGAACTACTTGGAATACTTCTTTCGGAAAGGTATTAAAATCAACGGCTTTACTGAGCACAAACCATTTGTATAAGAATAAGAAAGAATACAAGAGGCGGAAAGAGGCGTAAGCGAGTCGAATGCATTTTCTTACAACATTAAGTTTTTTTTTAAGCATTTTACCCCAAGCAAGGCAGAAGTGCCACTAGCACGCAAGAGAGTGACAGCAAGAGGCCTGTTTGAGGAAAGGATAAAGAGAAGGACGGGGATCAAGATCAAGGTATCAGAGGATGTCGACTAACATTACATTTAAATATTTTGATAAAATATAGCTATCAGGGAAGCAAGTTAGAGGAAGGGAGTTCCACTGTCAGGAAGCGCGAGAAAAGAACAGAATGGAAGAGACGGCTGCATTTAACTGTTTCGACAGTGAAAGGGTGGGACCGAGTTGCCAATCTAGTACCACGCTTAAATTCATGCAGTTTGGGTACCAGTGAAAGTAGCTCGTCACAGCAGTTGCTACTCTCCTAGACGGCAGTGAATTCCGGACAATTTCTTTACAGATAAACATGAGACTTGAAGTGACAACGATGTGGTTCTACAGGAAGTCGATGAGAATACCATGGGCGGGACATTTGTTCAATGTGGAAATTTTAGAGAAAATGGGAACTAGAAGGACAATTGTATTCATAATCAGGAAAAGAGAGTTGAAATTGCTGGTGCATATAATGAAGAAAGAAGAGTTGGAAAATTCAACACTCACATGATCTCTTGAAGGCAATAGGGGTAAATGTTTATGCAAATGAATAAAAATCGGGGACTTGGAAGATGGTAAGGGGATAAACGTTGTTTTGAGCTAAAAAGGTGAGGAAAGATTGGTGAGCTATGATCAATCACATCCAGAAGAGGCACAACAAGTAAAACGGTTGCTTTTTGATTGATTGTAGAATTCACGCGCGCGCGCACACACACGCACGCACACGGACACACACACACGCACACAGACACAGAAACACACGCACACAGACACAGAAACACACGCAATCACACACACACACACACACACACACACACACACACACACACACACACATACATATATATATATATATATATATATATATATATATATCAGGTCATCCCATAAGTTCTGTCCGAATTTTGAATAAAGAAAACAAGTGACCAAATGTTACATTTAATTACAGATTCAATCAACAATGTATTTTCCATGATTATCTGTGACTTCCTTCCATCTATTAACAAGTTTACTAATTTCATTACTGTAAAATTCTTTTGGCTTTGATTCGAAGAACTCACAAATGTCAGATTTAACCTCTTCCTGTGTTACAAAAGCAGTTTCTTCCAAATGATTCTGTAAGCTACGAAACAAATGGTAGTCTGAAGGAGCAAGATCGGGAGAATAAGGTGGATGAGGAATTTTCTTCCAACTAAGTTCTTCGTCTTTTGTGACGTGATTCTTGCTGTGTGGGGTCGTGCATTGTCCTGATGAAACATCACCTCTTTTCGATTCACTAGAGCAGGTCTTTTTTTCCCCAAAGCTTGGTTCAAACGCTCTAATTGCTGACAGTATATTTGAGCATTAGGTGGTAAGAATTCAAAGTGGATTATTCCTTGGCGTTCCCACCAGATTGAAAGAAGAACCTTTTGCCCATGAAGTTCCCTTCTCGGCTGTGGCTGGGGTCCTTCCCCTTTACCAAGCCACTGTCTACGACGCTTAACATTTCGATAAAAGATCCATTTTTTGTTGCCAGTCACAAATCTATCAAAAAAAAACGTAGAAACAAGTTGGCGAGAATGGAGAGAAGAGCAACTCGGGATTTGAGGTTGTTTTCAGACAATTCATGAGGCCCCCATTTTCCAAGTTTAGGAACTTTTCCAAGTTGTTGAAGATGACGATGAACAGTTGTATGGTTTGAACTGAGAACCACTGCCAATTCCTCAACTGATAAAGCAGGATTTTCTTCAAGAGCTGCTACAAGAAGCCTTTCATCAAACTCAACTGGACGTCCGGTTCGATCTTCAACTTCAAGGGTGAAATCTCCGACTCTGAATTTTGCAAACCATCTTCTGCAAGTTCTTTCATTCACACATTCATCTCCATAAACTGAGTGAATGTTTCTAGCCGTTTCGGTTGCTGAGTTTCCTTTCTTGAACTCATAAATCATTATGTGTCTCAAATGATTCTTGGGCACTTCCATGTTAACAGGGTTTTAATCAAACAAAATTTAATTTTATTGTTCTCTGAAATAAAATTTGATCAGTTTAAATGCATCTAAACATAAAAATAATGTTCAGCTCCATTAGACATTATAAAATCCTCTTTAAATTTCGTTCATTTTAACAAAAAGTTCAAATTCGGACAGAACTTATGGGATGACCTGATATATATATACTGTTTAAATAGCTAGATATAACCAAAAGTTCTAAGTCAATAGTTTCTTTTCTCGCACTTCTCAGCTGTGGAAATCGCCTATGTTTTTCTACTTACATGCCACCTATGATCGTGGAAAATTCAAATGCATCGTCAATCGGCATCTCTTGTCTTCCTGAATTCTGTTTTTTATTTGTCTTTTCTTCTGATTAAAATCTTCACATTCTCTTTCATTCTCAATAACACTTCCGTCTTAGTGGCACTATCACGCCTTGCTTGTAGTGAAATGATTATATATATATATATATATATATATATATATATATATATATATATATATAATTTCCCAAAGGGCATAGTCTCGTATGGGGTGGTAGAGAGCTACCCGATCCCGTTTTTACGGGGTCTACGCGGAATTTTTGCCCGAGGCTACGGGCTTGGATACCTCACAATAAACTCGGCCTTGTGCCACATCCGACCGCGTGGGGCGGTTAGTGAATGTCATTACTTTCTTCCATATGTTCTAACCTTCGCAGCTAGGACCCACCATGCCACGCCTATTTTAGCGAACTACCCTCATTCCATTCGTATTCCATTGGTGAGATGTAAATTATACTCAAACAGCTTTCACACCATAAGCCCCTGTTTTGTGGAACCGACTCAAAGGAGGCTGCATCTCCGATTTCTACAGCCTTGGCCTGTTCGGGTCTAGGGTTAACCATTATCTTGCCCACCTATCCTCATAAACTGTGTTCTTTATTTCTTACTCTGTAATACTCTACCTTGAGTGGTTCTTGGATTTTGTGCCGGTTGCACTATTCTATAATGTATTTTCAAGAATAGTACCTGCGTTCATTTAGGACTATACTACATCTTGTCGCAGTCACATTGATCCAGGACAATACAGACATGAACGGACCACGCCGCTGAAAATAAGGCAGGCAAACGTTATGAGCCACAGGTGGTGACGTCGAA
>CAHIKZ030001491.1:55000-90000 GCA_903632075.3 Acanthosepion pharaonis
TGCACGCTCCAAAAACAATAACTCATTTCCAATAGCATTTTTCGGATACAACAATACATATATTTTCGTTGTCCTCTTATTACTGAGAGAAAAAACAAGAACAACGTCTATTCCATACCTGAAGATGTCTGTCGGAACAGACGAAAGCTTGTAGTAAAAATAAGAACTAATGCTGCAGAAATTTATAGAAACAAGGATCTTTTCATTCATAACAGGTTCGGGGATTTTTGTATATTATGTGAATTGTTTGCGACGATGGATTTCTCGCCAATTAAATCATTAACCTTTGCATTTGTTTTTGTATGAATAATTCATGAATTTCCATATATATATATATTTCCATATATATATATTTCCATATATTTTCACTATATATTTCCATATATATTTCTTATATATTTCCTATATATTTCCATATATATTTTTACTGTATATATATATATATATATATATATATATATATATATTTCCTATATATTAACATATATATTTACACACACACACACACATATATATATATATATATATATATATATATATATATATATATATTTCCTGTATATATTTTCATATGTATATTTCCTATATATTTCCTGTATATATCCATGTATATTTCCTTTATTGCATGTAAGAACTTTTGCGGGGCATACTGAGTACCCTTTTCTAATAAATGCTGTTAAATCTAGTGTATGAAAGTTTTTATGAAATAATTTTTTTTGAATTTTTAAATAGAAACAAAATGAAATCGTTCTATTAATTCAATGTTTGGAATCAGTAAGTTTGTGAAAAAATCAAATAACTTAATTTTCATTTAACCATTTTTGTCATTTCCCGAAAATCGGTATTAAGATATTATTAAATACTTTCCAGTCGGCTGTTACGTGGCCTTGTATCGTTTTTCCATTTTCAGGAATTTGTAACAAATTCTGTAAGAAAGCATTTCGAATATCATTTGTAATCTCAGATTTTGCCATAGATATTCTGAAAGTTTAGCTCTGGGTTGATATTTTTTTCTAAAAACAAACAAACAACACAACAGTTGCAATTTTTGAAAAGTTCAGTTTTTTGCTTCCATTTGAAAAGTTTTCTTTAAAACTCTTTATGTTGTTTAAACCAATTGCTGCTGTCAGGCGTAAACGTAACAACACGAGGTTGTTGCTAGGGCATTATACATAATCATTAATAAGTCAAGAATAAAAAATAGGCAGATGTAACAACAATTATGGGCCAGAAATTGTAATATGTATGAATAAGTGATGCCAATAATCAAAAGAAAACTAGAACATCGTAACAATAGAAATATATCAGAAGTAATGGTAACATCTCAAGACCGGTAACTTTTTAACTCCAGTAAAACATCACATGCCAGCAGTTGTGTTTCCAGAACAAAATATTCTGGCGCAGCCAATCCCTCTTCAGGTTGATTTTGAATTTAGAATTTTTCCTTTTTCTAGTCTGGTTGTCATCTCAAAGAAAGGTATTCCAATTTTCTCAGCTATTTAACCTATAGTCTGAGAAAAATGGATGCCTTTTCCATAGAAATTAGTGTCTAGTTCTATCTCAGACATGAGCAGGAATAGAACGCGGTACGCCGAATTCACTCTCAGTGTCGATAATCTTCAGAGGTAATAATATTTATTTAATAAGCGTTGTCAATGGTAAAAAAAAAAACCTTGTAAATATCATAACTATTACGGGATAGACAAGGTGTATAAAGTATAGTAGGCTCGATCCTTGCTGGCTGCACAAGGATTGAGGATATCTCTCAGCCTAAGCTTAGTAAATGTACTAAGGATTGAAGACTTCTCTTAGACTAAGCTTAGTAAATGTACTAAGGATTGAGGACTTCTCTTAGACTAAGCTTAGTAAATGTACTAAGGATTGAGGACTTCTCTTAAGCTTAGTAAACATACTAAGCTTAGTCTTTGAGAAGTCTCCAATCCTTGTGCAGCCAGCAAGGATCGAACCTACGATACTTTTGAATTAGTTTATGAGATGAGCTTTAATCTGTACCCTTTTTAGTCGTTATTTAGTAAGCTTAAATTAGGGGTCTATGAGGTGAGGTATTTGAGGTTTATCCCTAGCGAGAATCGAACTGGTGGCACGTGTCTACTAGCTTGTGTGATGCCGTAAGTCGCCTTGTCCGTGTTTTATTACGATCGCTATAAACGGTTATATTTACAGCGATAGTTTCGTTCGTCTGAACATGAACGTGTTTTTCCTCATTGTACATCGCCGCCGCCGGTTCCAGCAATAACTAGTGATACGTGATAAGCTGTTGTATTGTGAAGATGACGACAAGTGTCCATTCTGGTCATTGGTGGCTGCAGTGAACATCTGCCTGAGGCTGTGTGCCTCCGTTCTCTATCGTCCTTCCTTCGCGCCTAAGCATCGACCTTATGAAATTGGTCAACACAAAGGGATTTTCAGGCTTTGAGTACGCCTTCTTCATTGATAGAGTCTCTAGTGTATTCGTGCATTGCCCGGTGCTGCGTTCCCAGGAGGTATTTCGAATTATGCCGGAAGGAAGGAAAGAAGGAGAGAAGAAAATATAGAATTATATAAGAGAAAAACGAACACAAATTGTTGGATGGTTGATGGTGTTAATACTGACTTTGATCGTCATCACTGTGACGACTGTGATAGACAAAGGTTACTGCTTGTGATAATTTATTATTCAGTGCTAGTAGCCGGCTCAACGTGTATCAACCACATATACTCATATATAAGTCGATCCAGTGTATCAATCGGCAATTGACTGTTTTGGCTACGAAATTAATTATGCTTTGTCTATAGCTCTTCTCCATTATTAGCGGGTGATAAAAAAAAAGATTTGATTAACGAAACATATTTTTTGGCATTTAGAACATTATCGTTCAAAGATTACGTGAAATAATATATCACTTTTCTAGGAAGGCCGGAGAATTCATCATCCGAAAAAAATGATTAAAATTATAAAAGGTTAAATCATCATTGTCATTTAATCAGTTACCGCAGTTTTCGCCGCCATGGTCACCACTCCCATCTCACAATTGTGGTTCATTTGTGGTTCATGGTGACAGTCAAAGCAGAATAATGCAATATCTTGCTGGTTCCTTTTGCACAGGGAATGTTGAGAAGTTAACGAGGCAAGACGTACAAGGCAGCATGTGGTTTGAATTCAGAGATTTCATAGACTGGTTGCCAACCAAGGATATAGGGATCATTCTGTCCTGCTGTTCCCGCATAGCTGGAAGAAACAGATTCATATATTCCCCACTGGTATTAATGCGTCTTGGGTAAGACAATAAACCTCATCCAACAGCAAGATCAGGAGGTTTTGAGGAGCGTGGAACCACCTCTGAATTGCTGGTGTTCCCAGGTCCATCCTGACCCGGGGTGGTAGCACCTGTTAGGGTCCCAGCTATGGGCAAATAGTTAACACCCAAACTTGTGTAAAAATAGGTTTTAATACCAGAAATACTTTGTAATAAAAAAAAAAATTATTACCAGCAATAATTTTTGAAGTAAAAATTATTATCAGCAATACTTTTAAAAAAATACCAGCAATAAAAACAGTTATACATTCTTTGAAAAAAATAGGAACAGCTATAGATTTCTTCAAGGGAAAATATTCCCAGAAATAGATTTTTGAAGAAAAACATATTACCAGCAATAAAAATTTTGTCGGCATTAAATAACCCATTAAGGTGTTGATATGCCGTAAAACAAAAACCAAACCAATGGTATTAGTCTGTAAGTGAATGTAATAAGTCAAGGATATTAAACCGAATAATTAATTGATTAATAAAGATATTAATGAATTCATCTCTGAATTGTGTGTTTTTTTGAAGAAAAACATATTACCAGCAATAAAAATTTTATCGGCATTAAATAACCCATTGAGGTGTTGATATGCAGTAAAACAAAAACCAAACCAATGGTATTAGTCTGTAAGTGAATGTAATGAACTCGACTGGGATTCGAACTCGGTTCATAATGAATGTTGTTCATCTAAGAACTTGATAAAATGCGAGTGAGGACGAAGATCACACTGACAAGAGCTCTTTAATCGAAACAACAAAAATTATGATAATTCGTCAAATAATTAATAATTAACGGCAACACTTCTCAGAACTTTAAAGAATTCTAGGAAAGACACAGAACTTATCGGTTAAAACAATGCTTGAAAAAAAAGTCAAGGATATTAAGCCGAATAATTAATTGATTAATAAAGATATTAATGAATTCATCTCTGAATTGTGTGTTTGCGGGTTTATCTAATTAAAAAAGAAGCTTTAAAAAATTGTTTTCTGTAAATATCGCGATTGGAGTTGATAAAGCCGCGTTGATTAAACGAAACATTTTTTTGTTTTAATTTAGATTGACTAGAAGGGAAAAGATTTTCAGTGATTTGTTATTCGAGAGGTCATTTAGCGTCGTTGAGATCCAATCAAATGTGTAAATATAGAATTTGAAATTAATTGAATCCGTTAATCGATAAATTAATCAAAGCTGAGAAAATTACCCATTAGTGCGGAAAGAAATGAGAAATCTAGAAATCTTCCCAAATTAAGGCAAGAGAAGAAACGGAAAAAAAAGATGCCGTGGAAATGTTGGAAATCCAAGGACTCAAAATATTTTTCTCTCCATATTTGTTCAGCTGGATTTGGTTTGCACACAGTTACAAAAGGATTGAAGTATTTTATGTTGTAGCAATTTTTCTCGTGAGGAAGCTGTGCCTGCCTTGAAAATCAGCATTTGAAATGTTAATTTTTACTTGGAATCAAACAATGGCGAGAAAGGTTCAGATATCGTAACTACAAATTAGCCTTTGTCATCTTTTGTTGTTGAAAATACTTCCTTAAAGGAAGCGTTATTTTTGTTTCGAATATCAAAACAAAAGTTTAAAAAATTGTCTTATATTACTAAGTAATTTGTTTTTTTTTCAGTCACTTTTCTTAATATAGCTTTAAACCTACTTTTACTTACTTTATTTTTTCTTTGAAATATTCCACATTGAAATAGAAAAGAGTTTGAAACATAAAATGTCAGACCCGAGGCACTGCATTCAAAAGCGGAGAGAAATTTTGTTAAAAGCAACCCAAGAATTCAAAAGTTAATAGAATGACAAAAGAAAATAGATGATGACTTTTAGATATTTGCTCAACTTTGTTTAGTCTGGAACAAGGTCAATGTTTAGGTCTATTAAGAAAATTGTATTGCGTAAATTTTCCAAGTGGGAATTCATTTGAAATCGACATTGCAAATTATTAATTGAACTAAGTTTCTTTTACTAACCGCTTACAACCACTTGGTTTGTTAAAAGAACATAAAATGTAAGGTATCCTATGAGGATCAAAGATCAGTGAAAGTGTCTGTGCTTACCTTGCTAAATACACTACAGCAGGAAGCCTTGATCATTCACCGAGGTTCAAATTTAGAACTATTGCTATATACCAGACGACCATTTCTGAAGTATTCTCTCAGCTACACAAGGCCAGAACGTTGGGTGCTTAGTGTGGATAACACTCATATTATTTTTGCATAGAAGAATTAGATTTTTACTAAATTAAAATTGATCTGGTACAAGTTCATAATATAAGGGCTCTTTATAGCCCATCTTATTGCACGTTACTATTATTTTTAACGACTGTATGTATTTGCACAAAAGCACACACACACACACACACACACACACACACACACACACACACACACATATATATATATATATATATATCATTATATTCTATAAAATTTGCCCTACGTATAATATATATTATTATTACATTATATATATATGATATATTATATATATTATATTATAATATTATATATATTATTAAAATTAATATTACATTTTATATTATTTAAATTTGCTCTACTTATATATTTATTATATATATTATTATATATATTATATATATTATACATTATTATATATATTTATATATACTATATATATATGTTATATATATGTATTATTACATATATTATTATTACTATTATATATTATATTATATATATATTATATTACTATTATATATTATTATATATATTATGCATATAATGTTATATTATTATTATATATATTATTAATATTATATATATTATTATATATTATATATATTATATTTGTTATATATATTATATTATTATTATATATATTATATATATACTATATATATTATATTATATATATTATTTTTTATTATTAATATATATATATTATACATTCTTTAAATTTGCTTTACTTATTATAGTATATATATATATATATATATTATATATAGTATTATTATTAATAATATTATACATATGATATCTATATTATTACATTCTTTAAAATTTGCTCTACTTATGGGAGAAGAGAGCTTAATATCTGGTATAGATCGTTTGTTGGAATAAACAGTATGGATATAGAAATCAACATCTCATGGTGACAAGACGTTTTATTTACACTATTTATATTGTTCAGACCGTTGTCCTCATATTTAATGTCATATCCACGACGGTTCGGCTGTTCTAAGCTCCGGTCTTCTTCAGGTGATATATGTTGGAATTTCGAACCGGACGCTTTATTTAGTTCACGGGAGGGGGTAGATTGTTCTACTTCCACTTGCCATGCCTTTTATCTCAGTTTTCAGTTAATTTCTCTTTAGTAACATGTCCCAGTGGACAAAAGCGTTGGTTGAAGTAATCCAGTTGACTTGATCCAAAGAGTTGTGAGTTCAATACCTGGCCACAGCAGAGGTGAACAAAATCTTGGCGAACTGTGTTACTCGATAAACGCAAATTGCTACAAGACCAAAACATTAACTTGAAAACTCGAATCATATCTCATCAGATCGAAAATTTCATATGGATGCCATGCATGACATCAAATCCGTTCAGAAATAACTGTCAGCTGTATACAAGCGGATTTCTAAGATCAATGGTTGAAAATAGCTTTGGGCGAATGAAGCTTGAAGGTGTTGACAAAGATCATTCTTATTCGAACAACGTAGACTGGCGCTACAGAATCTTAAACCAAGAACTGAACAGAAACCACATTACTTGAGGACTAGTGCATGTAATTCGAAGAGAAAATAATGACATAGTCAAGATGTTGCCCTTCCACACTAACTTAAACAAAAGGCTAGGGAGGAAACCCCCATCAATACTGGAAAGAGTGATAACAGCTATTGGACTTGTGAAACCTATTTTCATCAAAAATTGTTTTAAGAGAAATTATTTTATAAATTTCAACCGAAAGCGGTACTGGTTGCTCGCTCAATGATTGCCAATTGTTTCCTTATAAGGAAAAAGTAAATATAGTTATTACCATTAACATCCATCTTTCTAGGTCTGTGAAGATTGTTCTTATTAGCCGTTCCTCTGAGCTATAAAATAACCAAAAAGTCCTTGCCGTTTTTATGTCGTGTGGGAAGAAGTGATTACTCCTACGTAAATGAGTGTGCCACGTTGCGCATCCACACCAATCAAAGCTCGACTAGCGGCAGGGAAACATGGCGGTGTTGAAGCTTGCTAGCTTTAAGGTAGGCCTGTCCACAGCCGCATCAAGTAGCTGAATACGTCAAGCCTTTGCGGACGATGCTGTGAGTAAACGCGTCGTCATGCATCGGTTCCCGAAGTTTAGGACAGGAGATCTGTCCCTCTAGAATGAACTCAGCAACGGCCGGTCACAGACCATGGATGATGAAGCACTGTTGGTGGCCATGAAAGAAGACTAAAGCCAATTCTGTGATAAACTTACCGAACGCTCCCAAATTTCTGATGAAACAGTCAGACGTCACTTGCACCGTACAAGTTGAGCAAGTGGCTAACCCGTACACTATCGGAAGCCAACAGGCAACAACGTGACAACCTGTTTCTCGTTGCCTTCTCAGCACTGCAACGTACCCATATTTGATCGAGTGCACACCAGTGACGAAAAATGGGTCCTGAATGGAACTCCCAAGCGTGCCAGACATTTCATATAGTGCACAAAGAGATTCCATAAAATATGCCGTGAAGAACTTCCTGCCTATATTTGATCGAGTGCTCACCAGTGACGAAAAATGGGTTTTGAATAGAACTCCCAAGCGTGTCAGACATTTCATATAGTGCACAAAGAGATTCCATAAAATATGCCGGGAAGAACTTCTTAAAATTTTAGAAAGGCTTGATCTACATGGTAAGGATATGCAAATAATTCGCAGTCTATATCTGAATGCAAATAGATGGCGAACTGATTACTCAAAGCGGTTGGTGACTATGATGTGTTTTGTGTACAACGATATCTTTCGAAGAGAATTAGAAAAACTTCGACGATTTATTATCAGTGCGTCTAACTGTAAAACCGTATGGTAACAGGATGGCATAGTTGCGAGTAAGTTTAAAAGTAGGAAAAAAATGGACGGACTATTCGACATGGTGGTTATAAAAGCAAGAAGAGAAGACAGACCATTAACTGAAAGAAAACGGAATTCATCTTCGTAAGCAAAAAGGTACAAATCCAAGATCGTCCTAAGTATGACGATAAACTGCATCCGCGTCCTGGGTAAGACGATAAACTACGTCCAACAGCAAAGCCTCTGATCAGGAGGTTTTGAGGAGTGTGAAACCACCTCTTAATTACTGGTGTTCCCAGATTCACCCTGACCCGGGGTGATAGCACTTGTTAGGGTCCCAGCTATGGGCAAATAGATGACCCCACAACCTAACTCAAAACAGTATGAACGTTTAAAAATAGATTTTAATACCAGAAATACTTTAAAAAAAAAATTAGTATCAGCAATAAATATTTGAAAAAAGAAAATATTACCAGAAATAAAAATCTTGTCAGCATTAAATAACCCATTGAGGTTAATATGCCACAAAATAAACCAAACTATACATTTAAAAAAAAAAATATTACCAGCTATACATTTCTGAAAAAAAGAAAAAGGAAATTTTTTCGGCATTAAATAACCCATTGTGATTGATATGCCGTAAAACAAACCAAACCAAACCAAACCAAACAACTCCAAGATGTGGCTTATGCACATTAAATGTTTGGAAATCTGAACATTGTAATAACTGACCACAGAAAATGTTGCAGCGAAATTCGAAGACGCATTCGCATAGAAAAGATGCCTTCCCAAAGGTAACCAATGCACTAAGACATACCAAAATTTCGTTCGAAACAAAGAAATCAATAGTGAACTCTTATGTAATATCAGTTCTCCTGTATGTCAGTGAATATTAGAATATTTCCATACGGATAAAGAAGTGACATGAGGTATCACAAATGTGGTTATACAGAAGGATGCTGAGAATACCACGAATAGAGTCTGTAAGCAATGAGGAAGTCTTAAGGAAAGCTGAAACAAAAAGGACACTTATACTTAGAATCAGAAAGAGGCGTCTGAAATTTCTTGAGCACATAACGAGGAAGGCGGCATTGGCGAATTTGATTGGTTGGCTCGTTTTTTACGGCTTATCAACCCTTTGCAGGTTATTTAATCCAGAAAATATTTTTAGATTGTGAGAATTTTTTTTGAGATAATAATGGTTTAATGATACAATTCTTACTAATTAACCCATGGCTGGGGGGGAGAAATGGCGGATTTAAAACTTTCCCAAATGTATTTGTGCGTAAATGAATACATAGAATATATCGAAGGTAAAAGTGACAGGTGAATACAAAGGGTCACCTGCCTGACGTGCTTGAATGGCGGAACGCGGGTGGGAGGACGGGCAAAGGGATAAAAACATTGCTAAGAGTTAGGAAGTTGAGGAGAGACATGATCATCCCCATCCTAAAGGGGCACGATGGCACATAAAGCAAAAAGATGGGAATAGTGAAAAATATTTATCGGAAGTTGATTATAGTTCTAAGACATCCGAAAATGACATTAAAAACAAAGATGAAATGCTAAATATGTCTGCAATGGAAGCGTAACAAGACGTGTGATTTTATTAAATGCTGAGCATGTCAGGGCCTGTGCATGCGACAAATGAGGAAGATATAATGAAAGAAGAACTACAAAGTAAGTAACCATGCTGACATTTCCGCTAACAATAAAAAAAAGATACAGCTGATATTTTGTTGACATATATCGAGGAAAGAAGCCTTAGAGAATTTAACACTCACAGGAAAACAGAAAGCAAACAGAGAAAGAAATGTTTCTACATGGAGCAATAGAAATGCAGAAGGATCTATACCTGAACTTCATAGATTGCACAAAGGGGGTTCGATAAAATACGACTGGAAGAACAATAGTAGGAAAACTTGAACTTCCTGGAAAGAATATACGGATAATTCGCAATCTGTTTTTGGAAGAAGCAGCTTAAATGCGAATAGACAACGAATTGAGTGCACAAAAGTAATGCCAAGTTTGGGAAGTAGCTATAGTAGCAAGCCAATATAACCATGTCCTTGAGAAAAATGGCAGAGCGGGAAAGAAAGAAAGAAAGAGAGAGAGAGAGAGAGAGAGAGAGAGAGAGAGAGAGAGAGAGAGAGAGAGAGAGAGAGAGAGAGATAAGGAGAGAAATTTTATATAATCTTCATTTATTTTTGGTCATGTTTTTAAAAATTCTATTTTTATCGATTTAATTTTTACCAGCGTATTTTAGAATTCAATACCTGCGAATGAGAAATTCTTTAATATTGAAATAATTGTATTTCTTAATGTGTATTAATGTATTTATACATTATTTTATTGATCGAAAGTTTATCTATCTCTTTCAAATTACTTCAGAAAATATTTTCCTTTCATCAAATTCCTTCTAGAATTACGATCTGGGTCAGTTAAATTTTTTCTCTTCAGCTCTCAGTGAAAAGCCCCCATTAGGCCGAACAAGCCCATGACGTCATCGGCGTATGAATATTTTACCCTATTCCCTAGACGCTTACCTCTATTCAGACCTCGTTGCTTTCTAGTGTTGTCCGTCCTCACGTGACTCGGACATTCCCTTTGATGGGAGAATTCTTCGACAATGTCTTCATTTGCTTCGATAAGTTCGTTACAATGATTCGCTTTCTTGCTGCTAGTTAATGCTTTGAATTGTAAATAAGATTGGAACTATGTTGCATGGCGGAAATATACAAAAGCGCTGCTATTGTTGCGCAACGCATGAAAAGATAAGCACTACGTGTTTTATACATTAGATGTATTCAGTATTTTTGTTTTATTTCTGCGTATTGCTATAGAGTAGGAAGCATCAAGGTATATCTTAATAGTAAAAACAGATTTAGAGTCCCGTGAGGTTCGCTTATAATTTTTATCTCTCTCTTTCCGCACTCACACACACACACACACACACACACACACACACACACACACACACACACACACACACACACATATATATATATATATATATATATATATATATATAACAGCAAAATTCTACAAATCCTGTAAAAGCAAGAATGTCTATTTGTTAAATTAAGTTTGAACCGCTGTATCTTAGAAATGATTAAAGATATCTTACTGGAATTCTCCGAGGTTTTATAATATTATTGGACTCTACTTTGAGCAATAAAAATGTATAATAACTCTCCAAGCTTAACAAAAGAATCGTGATGAAATCGATCATAAACGAAAATGACATGTTCATTATTAATTAATCATAACTAAGGATCGGAAGCTCATGAAGGATTGAAATAAAGTTCATATATATATATATATATATATATATATATATATATATATATATATATTATTCCAGGATAATTTTCCAGCTTATTCAAGATGACTTTCGCCCTCTCTAACATTCTAACTTTCTGTCTTGGATTAACAAAGGTGCCTCACACGTTTCACGTACGATTTCATTTTTTGCACTGCCCTTTGGACTGTTATAGCTGAAACTTCTCTCTCATGTACCAAACCTCTTATTTTCTGTCTTTTAGATGTCATATGTATGTAGATAGTGTAGTGCTGTTTGAGTATTTTTAGTTAGAGAATGAAAGGTCGTGATTGTTTTTTCTTTTTTGAATGGTCCCTCAGTGGCACCGATGTAGTACATTGTGTTGTTGTTTGCACTTGCCTTGGCTTTATATGTTACATTCGTTTGTTGGCAATTGCCTTGGAATGGACATGTTTTATTTCTGCAGTTGCATTGAGGTTCCTTGGTTGCATTGTTGCAGGTTGTTACTTTTTTAGATTTTTGCTTTTTATTATTTGTGTTATTTTTTGTGCAGTTATAACTGATTTTAACGTTATTTTTGTTGAATATTTTTGCTAATTGATTTGTTTCAGGAAAGTGCTATTCTATTAAATTTAGGAACGTCGTTTCTATGTCTGTTTTGACGGTTTGGTGGGTTATACCAAATAATGTTTCTTTTTCTGTTTTTGTTTCGGTTGTGGAGGTGTGTATTGCAATTGTTGTGTGTATCCACTTTGTTTAGTGCGTCGTCATATGATTTTTTTTTGTTTTTGAAAATGCCTGTGTTTGATGAGTTTTTCAAATAGATTGCTGCTGATTGATATGGGTATTTGTTTGACGATTGAAGGTGGATGGTTGGAGGATGTCATTACCTTTTTAGTACGGTTCGTATGGATTATTGTTCAGGTTGAGAGTGACGTCTAAGACGTTTACTGTTCTTGTACCTGCACTTAATTCTATTTTAAATCCTATGGTTTTTAGGGCGTTTACTATTTTTTTCCTAAATCTGTCTAATTTAGAGCCATTTGGGTTCTCTTATCAGGATAAGTCCGTCACCTCTATATAGTCCCGTGTCCTTTTTCTCTAGGAATCTTGGCTAGGTATGAGAGGATGAGTATACCTATTAATTCACATATATTGCTCCATCATACATACCCATTGTTATATCAAATAGGTCGTGATTTTGTTTTATTTTTTTCTCCATGGTTCCATGTGAAACAACAGAGATTTACAGCAGTGCTTGATAATTTTAATATCGCCGTCCGTGATTTTTACATGTTGTTGTGCTAGTTGTATAGCGTCATTCAGTATGTTTTCTGTGATGGATGGGTAGAAATCCACTATGTCAAATTGGATGAAAGTAGCTTTGTTTTTGTTTTTTTATTGCTGTAAATCAGTCTATGACAGCTTTGGTATTTTTCCATTGGTTAAGACCTATTTTTCCTCTTAGGTTGGTGTTGGTAGTTTTTAATATACTTTTACTGAATTTTCCTATTTCGCTTTTCGCAGGGTTGACTAGGCCAAATGTGGTTTTTTCACAAAGTTGGTTTTGTGGTCTTTTGCTGTCATGAAAGCTTGTTGTTCAGCTTTGTCATTTATTCTTTTATCTGTTTTAAGCTTGACGTCTATATCTTTAGCTTCTTGGTTTATCATGTTTTTGTATTCGTGGTTGTCTTTTCGTATAATTGTGCGATGTTGCACGATGAGTTTATTGTAGGCTGTGGGTTATATTGTGTATATGTTTGTAGTCTTGTCTGCGTACGTCAGTGAGGGTACGTGCGTGTATATATGTTTGCGTAAGTATGAATGGCGTTCCGACGACAATTTTTCCTCTCACTTCCATAAAAACACCGATATAAGCAACCATATATAAATCCAAAATTTGAAACAACATGTCTATTTTTGTTGTGATGTTATAACATGCTTATGTCATTATATATATATATATATATATATATATATATATATATATATATATATATATATATATATATATATATTATAATATATATATATATATATATAATATTTGTTACCAACACCATCATTGACAAGACACCAGAAGTGTTGAAACAACATGTCTATTTTTGTTGTGATGTTATAACATGCTTATGTCATTATATATATATATATATATATATATATATTATAATATATATATATATATAATATTTGTTACCAACACCATCATTGACAAGACACCAGAAGTGGTGAAACAAAATGGCTATTTTTGTTGTGATGTTATATCATGCTTATGTTATAATTTATATATATATATATACATATATATATATATATCGATAGATAGATAGATAGATAGATAGATAGATAGATAGGGGAAATGTAGAGAGCGTGAAATGGAAATGACATAGCAGTTCTCAGTAAGTAAACGGAAGTAAGAAAGACAATTCGAAATCCGTTCGAAGTTGTTTGTCATCACTTCACTCTAGCGCCGTAGAGGAATAAATTAATTCACCTCTACTTGTATTCTTACTCCTTCGACAGTTATTTTCACGCTGGTTCCGTAAGTGCCACGTCTTGACGCATGAATAAGAAAAGAGTGGGTATGCGAGCACGTGACTAAAGAAAAAAAACAAAAACACAAACAAAACAAAAACAAAGTAAAAAAAAAAAATAAAAAATAAAAAATACCCCAATCGCGATCTTTTCTCTTTGGGCAGTATCATAAAAAGTCAAGATCCATTGCTAGATTTATTCTCTGACAGAAAATAAAATTGCAACACTCTTAAAATCTGTTCCTTTTTTTTCAGGATTAAATATGCATCGGTGTATTTTAAGAGCCAATAGAAATTGTGGCACCGAAATCTGAAAACTCATTGGTACAGCGTAAGATGCCTTCCAAAAACTAAGCAAAGTATTAAGAAACAAGAAAATTTCATTAGAAACAAAGAAAAGAGTGTTATCTGATATCAGCAATCCTATGCGTTAGTGAAGACTGGATACTTTTCTGACAGAAGACTCGAGGTAGTGGAGATATGGCTGTAAAGAAGGATGCTGAAATCACCATAGATGAAACTTCTAGGCAACGAGAATATTCATATGGAAAGCTTACACAAAAACGTGATGTTTTACTTAGGATGGGTAAGATGTAGTTGAAATTTCAAGGACGTATAATGAGGAAAAAAGATGTCTTGGAGTATTTGACACTCCTTCTTCGAAGAATGGCAGCACCATTTTAGTCATGCATGCACTTTTTAATATTTCCTACACAAACAATAAACGCAAGTGTGTGTTTTAGCTCACGCCCTCTCCCCACGATGCCATGGGTGGGTCTTGTATGTCGTGGGTGAAGACACTTGAAAGATGTCGCTGCTCAAGTTTACATCGGTCACCACAGTGACTTTGCACTTATAAGGCCGTCGAATCCTTCCAATTGACTTTCACCTTTCCGCCTTCACTCATATGCTCGTTGACTCCTGATCAACTTTTGCCTTCTCATTTTGCCCTTCCCCCATAAGTACGCCAATTCATTCTAATCATCTTCTACATTACGTCTATCACGCTTGTTTTAATAAGGACATTGAACCATTCCGATCGCCTTCTGCCTTAACCTTTCGCACTTTTCGCATAAGATTAATCTCTTAATTTTAATTATCCTCCATTTTTGTTTTCTTTCATTTTTCTTATCTTTCTTCTTTTTTCTTCATTTTACTTTTACTTTTGTTTTCTTTCATTTTTGTTTTGTTTTTCTTTTATTTTTGTTTTCATTTTATTTTTGTTTTTCTTCATTTTTTCTTTTATTTTTATTTTTCCTTTATTTTTTTTTTTTTGTTTTTCCTTATTTTGTTTTCTTTTACTATTACTTTCCTTCATTTTTGTTTTCCTTTCATTTTTTGTTTTTCCTTCATTTTTGTTTTATTTTTGTTTTTCTTTTATTTTTCTTTTGTTCTATTTTTCTTTTATTTTTGATTTTTCCTTTATTTTTGTTTTTACTTCATTTTTGTTTTGTTTTCCCTTTATTTTTATTTCCTTGAATTTTTATTTTATTTTTCCTTGTTTTTATTTTAGTTTCCTTTTATTTTTATTTCCCTTTACTTCATTTTTTTATACGAGTCAGTGATCTGAAAACTCGTCATTTTATTACTGGTCGTTTAGAAACAAATCAGATATGGTGATTCAATCAATTTTCTTTAATAATCTCATTTCTTTTTAATATATACGGAATATCGAGTGGAAAATATCAGTACAAGTACTAATTGACTTTTACACGACACGGAAAAGAAAAAAGAACTAGTGAAAAATGAACTCACGTTTGTGGGATTGCAACGTCAACCATTTTGTCAACGACATTTTCTTTCGTTGCTTGTTGCAAGCATTTCTGCTTATCAGCAATGCAGAGATGTCCAGCGTCGTATTTCGTTTGTTAAAATAAACTTTTTTTTTGTTGCGCAGATTTCAAACTCTTTTCAGTGGCGGTCGATGTGACTCGGTGTTGCCCTCCTCCGCATTTTGATCGATCGATCGAACCATTTCCGAAGTGCGAACAAGAACGACTCAGTCGCTTATCTCGGTGACAGAGGATGGGAAATGGATGTTGGGTACTTAAGTCTTCATATGGGTGGCAGGAAGAAGGGTGAGGTTGAAGAAGCGGGGTGAGGGCCGGTATTGGAGGGAAGGGGGTGACATCCCGTGAACACATCACGCTGTAAATGCATTCTTACCTGTTTTATGTACGTATTTACTTGATGTCGACAGTGAGTGACGACATTACAGGTACATCTGACGTATGTTCCCAAACTGCGGAGGCGGTTAAGAGCTGTTTGAATATGCGAATTAAAAATAAAATCTACGATACTCTCTATCTTTCTATGTGCATCTTTTATTTCGGTGTATAAAATGTGCCGTCATATAAACAAAATTTGCTTCAATTTTATGAACTTTCATGAAGATGACGAGAATTTTGGATTTTTGAATGGCGAATTTTTTAAATCATTATTATGCCAATTGATTCCTTGGGGTTCATAGAGCCGCAACAACACCTCTCTAACGGACGCGGTTCCGGGCAATCCTCTTCAGCTCGGTCCAAGTCATGTCGGCTGGCTTACCTCTGCGTCAACACTTTTGTGCCAAGTCTGTTTTGGTCGACCCACTTTTCGCTTACCTTGTGGATTCCAGTCAAGGGCCTCCCTAGTGACACTAGAAGCAATCTTGCGGCGTGTTTGGCCGATCCATCTCCATTTCCGTTTCTTGATGTCAATCTCGACTGGGGCTTATCTGGTCCTGTTCCACAGTTGGTCGTTGGAGACGACTTCCGGTCACCTGATATTGAGGATCTTCCTAAGACATCGCTTGCTAAATATCTGTTATTTGTGGGCATTGGTCTTGGTTACCCGCCAGGTTTCTGAGCCGTAAAGTACGACCGACTTGACGTTGGTGTTGAAGATCCGGTTTTATTGAAGATTTGAATGGCGAATGAGCTTCTTATACAAGCCAACTAAATGAAACTTGTCTTTAAAAAGTATTAATGCCTTTTTCTCATTGTATAACGCTCTAATTGTATTTTAACTGTATACAGTCATTTTCTCAGAACAATTATTAAAAATGGTTCGGAGAAAATGAACGCTGTAGGTCTTAGGGAGGACCATCTTTCATAAGAATTCATAGACTGGCGATAAAGAATCACAAAGAACTTTACTAAATAAAAGGAATCACATTATTCGAAGGCTTTCAACAGCCACAACAACTAATAATTGATATCACATGTAACATGAGAAAATAATGACATAGTCAAGATGCTGACCTTCCACACTACTTCAAACAAAAGCTTTGGAAGGAAACCCCCATCAATGCAAGAAAATAACAGTTATCAGACTAGAGAAATCTATGTTCATGAAAAGACTCTTTTGAGAGAAAGATGTTATAAATTTCAGCCGACTGTGACACTAAGTGTTCGGTCAATATTATCCTTTACTGCTATGTCTTTGAGGATGCATTCTACAGGCAAAATGTTTAGGATCATGCTTTCTTAAAAAAATCCCCTTAAAATTATATATTTTTATATTTTTTTAAAGTAAAAGATAAAATTTCCATAACTACAGTGTATTAGCCTTTATTTCTCAGTCTTTCTCCAGGTTCTTCTTACTATACAAGTTCAAATTTGAATTCGTCTGTCCATTTTGCGAAATTACAAATATTTTGTATGATAAACATTATATTTTGTTTTCACTATTAATCGCTCATTAGACTTTTGAGATTACCAAAATGGCTGGCATTTTGGTTCAGGTCAAAGGAATCATGAAAAAAGGACAATGTTAGTCGATTTTGCAAAGACATACTATACCATCTGGTTTAAGTAAAAGATACAATTTCAGTAACTACAGTGTATTTGCTTTTATTTTTCCGTCTTTTTCCAGGTTTCTTTTATAACCAAAAATTTCAAATTTATATTTATCTGTCTAGAATACATTTTGCTAAATTATGAATATTTAGTAGGTGAAACATTTTTTGTTTTCACCATTGACAACTTTTGGGGATTACCAAAATTTAAATGCTAATACAGGTTTTAAATGTTAAAAGTGACTAATGTTGTGAACAAAACATATGTAGCTGTCTCTATTTGAAAAAAAAGTTTGTGCCATTACATTATTTTCATAGATTTTTTTTATTTATGTTTGAATTTTGAAGTAATTTGAACAAAATGCCGAAATCAAAATAGCTGAGCATTGAGGTGAGGACACAAATTTGAATTTTATTTAAAGAAGGCTGCTCTCAAAGACAAATTGCCAAAAGTAACAACTGCTACTGAAGATATGCACTTAATTATTGAGAGCAAATGAAATAGAAGGAAAACTCGGCATTAATAAGTATCGCTCTCAACTTTGAAAAATCAACATAGACCAGTAGTGGTGTATCATAGGCATCAAGAAACCCCTGTTACGGAAGGTGAATATGCAGAAAAGACTGTCATTGTCAAATAAGCATCTGAACTGGACATTCAAGGATTGGCAAAATGTCTTGTGGATAGACGAGTTCAAATTTGTACTTTGGTAGGAGAGTATATGGGAGAAGAAAGCTAGGAGAAAAACTGAATGATGAATGTGTTGTTCCAAAAGTTAAGCATGGTGATGGGTCTGTTATGGTGTGGGGGTGTTCTGGAGGAAAGAGTACTGGACGTTTGATTCGGGTCAAGAGAATATTGAAAAAATAACAATATCATTTGATTTTGCAAAGTCATGCTCTATAGTCTGGTTTACGCATAATTTTAAAAAAAAATCGACTTTTAACAAGACGTTTAAAAAAGGCGCTTCTAAGTTATATCAAAATTACCTCGAGTCAAAAAAAAAACGCACAAAACTTTGGAAAGTGTGACTTGGCCACTTCAATCACTTGACCTTTCTCCGAGTGAATTAGTATGGGACGAATTGGGTTGGAGAGTTCGAAGAGAATATCCAAAGAGTAAGAGTGAGCTTTTTCAGTGCTTGAAGATTTCTTGGGGAGGTTTTGCATCTATTCTTTGCAAAAACCATTGGAAAGAATGCCAAGAATTTGTAACGCAGTAATTAAGGCAGCTGGTGGTTTTATTGACATAAACACAATATGATGCTGTTATATGATACTTTTATAGTTAATTACTTATTGTTTTGTCAAAATAAAAGCAAATACAATGTAGCTACTGAAGTTTTTATCTTTTAATTAAAAAATACAAACTCATTTTAAAGTGTTTTTTTTTTAAATTCAGAGTGGCTCCAAATTTTTTGCCTGTAGTGTAGGTGTTCATTCTTTCCATAATTTTCTGGGGTTTTTTTTTCGCTTGAAGTCACCTTAGACCATTTACCATCCTTCTTTGTTCTTTTAGTATCACCCGTTCACACAAACGTAAGTAATTGAGTAGTTCACTCGTTGTTTCACCTGCCTCTTGTGCTATATAAATTTCAGCTGTCATTTTCCGGTTATAAGTATCTTTGCAGTTGCCATTTTCTTTCAAACTTACTTGTTGTTGTCATGTTCTCTCCATGGCATTCTAAACATTCATCGATAGAACTACATATGCCACATCACGACTCGTCTTCCTCTGTGAGGAGATTGTCAAGCATTCTCTGTCATATAACATATCTGATATTACAGAACAGCTTTGCATTAACTTGCTGCTTTATGGTAGCCTTGTGTCTGATTTAGCTAAGCTTATTAAGCATCTCTTATTAAAAGGGTCTGGGTGGTGTTCGTGTAACCTGGAAGTTCACATGAATTTATTATTGGCGTCGAAGGGACAATTTTGTATAAAAGGCAAAAGGAAATGAATCATTTATGCAGTGAAGTTGGGCACCTCGAGGCGGTGTAATGGTTAGCAATGTTGTCTCGCTAGAACAATTACGAATGAGTAGTGAGTTCGATCCTCACTGGGAGCCACGTCTAAGCTACGCTTGGAAAATCGCTATACATTGAAGTTAAGCATCGTGGTGCTCGGTCTCTACTTAGATGGGAGTCGGCTTGGGAATACCTGGTGCAATAAGCAACCTCCTACAATCCGAGATATATTTTGGGTTTATATAACCTACAAAGGGTTGATAATTCGTAAAAAATAATCAATCAATAAGTTATGCAATGAACTGAATAAATTTCAAGTATCGGAGCCATACAAAACTAACGTTTATAACATCCTTATTTTTTAAACTTTTATAAGTTTACCATTCATCAATGCATTGAATATTTCTATCGCATTTAGTCTGGTGTTTCTGTTAATTATGTAGCGATTTTTAAAAATAAAATCCAAAGAAGAATGCACAATTTTATCAGTCCTGAACTGGCATCTCAGCTTTAGTCACCTTCTCGAGGTCTTAGCGTTGCTCCATTTGCCATTTCTGTAAATATATTTCATGGTAATTGTTATGATGGTCTTTCATCTTTGGTATGTCAACTTTACGAATTTAAGCGCAGTACTAGATTGGCAGTATGGTCTCGTCATTTTAAAGTTGGAATTGCTAGATGGAACCGTAGCTAATAGTTTCTTCTCGCTTGTGGAACTCTTTTCCGGATTCTGGCTTTCAAACCAACTTTGATCTTCAAAAATTTAACTGCGATGTCAATCGTTGTTTTATATTTTCTTAATTCTATTTCTTTTATTGGCTTCTCCTTAATATATATTTTTTAATCCCAGATTCTTGTAAACTCAGTAACCGCTTCTGTCTTAATTACTTTATCGCCGTGCTTGGGGTGAAATAATTTTAAAATGTCAATAGGACAGACATTGTCCTTTATTAATTTGAGTGTATTTTTTTTATTTTAATTCAATACATTTGGTTTTATCAAGTAACATCCAGTTCCAATTGTATCAAATTTTCATATCTCCTCTTCGACGTTCTCACCATTGTCGTTTATTCCGCTTTTATGTTTACTACGGTGGCTTTAGTGTAGCACAGATTGGCCAAAATGGTAGCAATCGGCCGTAGAGATCTATTCCATTCCCGGCATTCATTCACTTTAGCCGCCTTTATACAAGATCATTTGCCTATGCTAAATGCAAAATTCTCCCTGTGACGCCATTAATAAATCCATCTTTTCATATCACTGATCTGGAAGTTATTGTTACGAAGGCAGGGAAGTCATTTTGAACTGGTTTGTGTTTGCTTGGGGATTAAAGTAACTACTCACCACAAAACCAGCAATTAAGAGGTTGTTCTATGCTCCTTAAAACCTCCTGATCAGAAGCCTTGCTTTCGGATGTAGTTTATCGTCTTACCCAGGCTGCGAATGTAGTTTATCGTTATACCAAGGGCGGAGTGTGTGTGTGTACCTTTGTTAATATATATATATATATATATATATATATATCATACTTATTATAAAACACAGGTTGTGTGTGTGTGTGTGTCTGTACGTTTATATATTGGATCGGATTTCCTACATTTTTCAACCGATTTCAACAAAACTTCACAGGACTACGTAAAATTACCTTGCGGTGGTTCTGACAGCGCCAAAATTTGGAAAAACACAATTGTTTTTGCACGAAATCAATTCGAAAACACGATTAAGAGGCAGTGCTTTCGCGGAATGAAAGGGGGACAACTCATATCGAGTTATACTTATTATAAAACCCAGGTTGTTTGTTTGTGTGTGTGTGTGTGTGTGTTCGTTTATATATGGGGTCGGATTTTTTGGCAGGTAGTGTTTCTTATTGTCTTGCACACTTTTTCTTTATTTTTACATCCAGAATGCTTTAAAAATTCCATTTACAAGACAATTGTTTATAATAAAATTCTATTCAATCGGTAGACTCATAACGATTGAAAACAATATTTTTGTTTAAGTTTGGGTTTGACCAATTCGTAAAAAAAAAAAAACAACAAAAAAACAAAACAAAATTAAACAATAATCTTTGTCAATTTTATTTTTCAGTCTTTATGATAGTCGATACTTGATCTATCTCTTACTGTTACATCCCCGGGCAACACCGGGCTCTACTGCTAGAATATATATATATATATATATATATATATATATATATATATATATATATTAGGTTAAACATTATTTTTAGTAGACACCCATATTTGAGTAGACGCTCCGTTTATTTTTTAACTATTTTATTTTGTCTACCGGTCTGAACATTTGGGAAATCTTATTAAAAAAAAAACGTACTCTCCGGCAGGATTCGAACTAGCGTCCACCTTTGCAGGAGAAACCATCGTTTAACCAACTTAGTGTGGTATATATAAAATATTATCGCAAAAAAAAAAAGAAAAAAAGAAAAAAAACGCGTAATGTAGGAGTTTTTCGCTTTAGATTACCAGCTATTAAACTGATATATAGAGTTATATCCAAAATACACACACACGCATGCATACACACGCGAACACATACACACAGATATACGCATATAGACACGCGCAGAGGCCTTACGGCCATATCACATTGAAGCATAAGTTTTTGTGCGGTCACCGAAGTTAAGCAACGTTGAGCCTGGTCAGTACCTAGACTGGTGACCGCTTGGGAATACCAGGTGCTGTAAGTTTACATGGGAGGCTGGTGTAAATGGATAATGGCTCGGAATTGAATCACTTACGCGCAAATTCCCCCAGCTATGGGTTAAATAGTAAGACTTGTATCAATAAATTATTATTATTTCAAAAAGAATTCTTACAATATAAAAATAATTTTGGCTTCAGATAACCTGCAAAAGGTTGATAAGCCTTAAAAAGAAATCAATCACATGACCCCAATAAAACACACATGAGCGAGAGAGAACAATAACTTAAATTATTGCCACGATGTTTTATGATATATATATATATATATATATATATATATATATATATATATATATATTTAAATAGGATATAGATATATTTGTGTCTGCGTGTGTAGAATTTAATTATGTGCTTATATTTGGGTGTATTCTATCATATCAACTATATATTCCTTGTAATATTATTCCTCTATGTGTTTAACTGTCTGCGATTTATAGCCGTTTTGTTGGAAATGATGTAGAAATCTGGCTTGATGTTTGATTTACATATCCATAAGAAGAGGACATATGAAGAATTTCAATGGGAATCATAAATATGGAAGATGCAGAAATACGTCCAAGACTCAAATGATGGGATTCTAACGCACATGCAATGAAAAAGCAGATAAACAATAATAATAATAATAATAAAAATAATGACTTTTTCCACTACTTACAAACTGTTGACATATATTGTAACAAAGGATGTATTCTGTTGAGGGTTTCTCCCCTTTTTACACAAATGGACTCACCCAGGGTATACATACCCTACTACTAGTGAATACCCGGAAGAGCGAACGAGAAAGAGTGACGAACGAGCACGAACCAGAACGAACGTAGCGATCAAGAGTCACAGTGAGCAAAGCACGTAGACTCAGTAAGAAGTCATACAGTGATACGTCGATACAAAAGACTATATATATATATATATATATATATATATATATATTGCTATTAACCCGCATTCCTGGAACTACTAACCTGCATTATCAGTTTGTATTATTACATTAATACATTTATTTTCCTGTATTCCTTCTTGGCGTTTGTTATTTATTGGTACCGGATTTCATCCCGGAATCCGCAACATATTCGTTCTTAGAAAAAAATGGCATACTACCTCTTGAAGAAAAATGGTACAAACGTGGCTCTTACGGATGTAAAGACCAAATACTTATTAATAGGATGATCTTGAAAAACTGCTTCAATATAAAGAAAAATTTCAGCACTGCCTGGTTAGAATGTCGTAAGGCATTTGATAGTGTACCCTATTCCTAAAGTCTTTAAATATATACAAGATATCATGCGTTGTCATCAATTTTAATCAAGCAAAGTATGTCGATATGGAAAACAACACTTCAACTCAGTCATATAAATCGGGTGAAATAAACCTCAACATTTAACGTGATTCTTCCTTGCCATTTTGTATATCCCTCATAGTATTAACCAGGTAAATTAATAGGACGGAATATGGCTATATCTTAAAAGAAAATAAGTCATCTATTTTACATGGATGACTTAAAGGTGTAAGCTAGAAGATCAGTAAATTTTTTCAGTGATGACAAAATTTTACGAGGATTACTACAACAAACCCCTTCTATTAGCTTAGACCCTGGGGTAACAATGAAAAATTTAGAGCAAGAAGAAGCTTATAAGTACCTCGGTGTAAATGAGAGTGATGGAATTCACCATAAAAATGAAAGAAATTTGCGAAAAGAGTAAAATAGAAGGGTGAGATTGATATTAAGAACTGAATTGAATTCTTAGAAGAAAAGTATGGCCATTAACAGCCTTGCCATCTCAGTCGGTCAATATAGTTTCAACATCTTGAACTGGACTCTAAATGATATCAGACGAATGGTTTCTAAGACAAAAAGCTTCTTTCTAAGCATAACGTACATCATCCAAAGGCTGATGTAGACCGTTTATATATACTCCGTAAAGAAGGCGGAAGAGATCTTATTCAGTTAGAAATGTCATACATGACAACAACTATTGGCTTATTAACATACATGGAAACAACAAAAGACTGAGTGATACAATTAGTCAAATAACAGGAAAACAGAAAGAAAACAATATTCAATCATGAAAGAAGGTTGTAAATACAAACAAGATTTCATTTAGGAGATTCTGTAGAAAACTAAAACAGAACCCAAAAACCAACTATTGCTGCGAAAATTATGAAAAAAAAAGCCAAGGATAAAACTCTTGAGCTGATGAAACAACGCTGTCAAGACAAACCTCTGCATGGCCAATATCCAGATCGTGCTAATAAAGCCGATGTTGATTAAGTTAACATTCATCGATTGTTACAAGCATCTGGCTTAAAGGCTGATATGGGAGGCTTTATTCTTGAAGCGCAAGACCAAAGTCATAAGAAACTTTCATCAAATATCATACATAATACTCTAGATCCAAAGTGCAGGTCCTATGACAAATATCAGGAAACCATAGACCATCCAATCTCAGGATGTTCTATCTGAGATAGATAGATAGATAGATAGATAGATAGATAGATATAGACTAAGATATATATAGATAGATAGATAGATATGGGAGAGACTAAGATAGATAGATAGATAGATAGATAGATAGATAGATAGATAGATAGATAGAAAGAAATAGACTAAATATATATATATATATATATATATATATATATATATATATATATATATATATATATAGATAGATAGATAGATAGATAGATCCGTTGGGTTATTTAATGGCGAATTTTGTATGGGGATCCCAGTGAGCAATGAATTCAGTATTAACGCTAGACTAGACTAGCCTCAATAACTGTTGGTAGGACAGACAGTTACAAACTTCCCACCAGTAGAAGTATTCAGTATTCAACCACAGAAAAAAGACTGCCTCACAAATGATGATTTTCAACGATCGCTTTTTAGGTGAAAGCCTGGGCGTAGGGAGTTGGTAAATCTGTTTTAATCCACTCTGTCACAAGACTACAGTAGTGGGACACTCAGTTGAAACCTAAATCACTAATAATAATCTATAAAACTTGCTTGCTAACCATTTGTCTGATACAGAGCTATAATACAGAGGCGTTTGTGGTAAATGAAATAATTACATTAGCAGCAGTTAACAAGACATAGCTGGCTACCACCATTCTACAACAAGCCCCCTTTTCTACGCATGCGTATGCCAATACGAAGCGAACACACTTAAAGAACGACATTTAAGACGAGTAACTTAAAGATGACTTTCACAAAGTTTCTAGGTCTCAGCGCAAAGACACCACTTACAAGAATATTTTACAGCATTGCTTGAGGAAGTAATGGATGTTTGTTGATTATAAATCAGTAATTGCTAATTTTGTACGCTAGAGGAAGAGAAGGACTTGATTTCAAGCCAACACATAACGCGTGCTTCAATCGGCGGTCAATACAGCTTTTGAAAAATCCGCTTGACATAAGACGTGTAAATATCAATTTGTTACTTAGGACGCTGGTCGTGTCTCGGCAAACCTTTATTCGAAATGGAAAACTTGAAGCCGTCTTTCTAATGATTCCATTTAGCGTCTGGCTGTCTTTGGTTTTCTTCCACACTGTCTGTTCGAGAAAAGACATTTACATTGACACGCCCGACATTCTAACCTGGAGATGCGCTTGTCGACCTGACAAGCCATTTCTACTGGACTAAGCTATGAAACAATCGCACCAAATCTACTTCGGACTCGGACAAGGAAATACTGCTGAAGTACTTGTACAGGTTATATTCACTATCTGTAATGTCGTGCTATTCGTGGTTACGGTCTGTGAAAATGTCTCGTAAAGATTGAGTACGTTTTAAATTGGTAAAATCCGAACTTACTTACACGGCTGATCTAACACATTTTAACATTATGGAATAATACAGATTTTTCAGCGCTGTCTAGGGGTTTTGGATGGCGTAGCAGTTATCAAATAGGGAATAGCAGAGTTCGAAGTTAGATTGAAGCTGCTTATATTTATTTAACATTATTTCTCCCTGCACTCAGTCCCATGACGATATAAATTGACATAAAATATTGTCGCTAGTATGCCATAAGGATATCTGAAGATTGTGATTAATCACTTCGGATCCTATAACTACCTCCTCTGACCAGATAGTAATCACATTCCTCCCCATTCTTTTGAACAGGAGTAGAGGTTTATCCCTTGTTTCCTGTTTATGAATGAGTTTCCGGTTCATGCTAAAGTCTACTTCAACTCTATGCTGCTATCCTCTCCGTTTGAACTCTGAAATTTTATTTAATAATTATTTATTTTTCTCCTGATTAAGAGTATATAGGTTCACCTCTCGTCCGGTTCACACTCCTCCCCATCCTTTTGAACAGGAGTAGAGGTTTATCCCTTGTTCCCTGTTTATTTTTGTGTTAGATACGTTGAATAGAAAATATATTCAAACCAGAATTTTTATTAATAACTACAAGCAAAATATGAAATTTTTTTCTTTATTCGATAAGTAAAAACTATGTCAAAATTTGTAAAAGAGTACAAAAAAGCTACTTCATGAATAAGATCTTACACCATTTGTTAGACCATATTAATAAAAAACAAAAAATAGCTAAAAGTGTATATAACACCATAATATTGCTGGGCATAAATTATAATGCAAAATGCTTTAAATTTGCTTTGTTTATTAAAAATCACACTAAAACTACTGCACCGTATAATATATTACATCATAATGTTGCTAAATTTCTTTAAAAAATATAAATTTCCTTTGCGGTAAATGAAGGTCTTATTTGATGGCACATTTAATTTAGTAATAATGCATCTTGTTCATATACAAAGCTACAGTAAATTTTCTAAGGCTGTGCTATAAGGCTTTCACTGGTCACAGGAATGAAATTCTAACGCTACGATTAGAAAGCTAAACTTCATCTTTATAACCCATTTCCTCAGAAAGCCGTAACGATTTGTCGTTATTTATCATGTCAAATCCGAACTTTCAAATTGAGTGAAATACCACGCTTCCAAAAGCAACCAGCCCTAATATACATTATGCGCACATAAAAATATTTGTGCGTATGTATAGTCATGTATAATTACGTACGTACTTCATATAATTAATATATATATATATATATATATGTGTGTGTGTGTGTGTCTGTGAAAAGTGTGTGTATATAAATATAAATAAATATATATATATATATAATTATTTATATATTATATGCGCGGTACTTATTAGAAAGCGCTCAATATCAGAGATAGAGCTAACATATTTGGTTGGATAGATGTGAGTTTATGACCCTGGGTTTCACGCATTTGCGATCATCAAACAAACTGATTAATTTTTTTAAATTTTGGATTTATGTAGGTTGCGTGTATTGGTGTTATTATGGAAGTGGTGGGGGAACACACACACACACACAAACACACACACACACGCACACACACATATATATATATTATTAGTAACACAATTTTTATAAATATTGTAAAATTCTAAAATTAAATGAAAATACTATTGCATATATGTAGTCTCAAGTACTTAAAGAAACTTGTGAAAGCAGACAAAAGTACCATGAAACATAACCATTTCATAAAGTTTATATATATATATATAGCATAATGAGAAGCCACGTATACTTTCTTAATATGTATATATAGAAAAAGTTTCAAATTAAAAATTATAATGTTTTATTTTATGAAAGTATTTATTCATTTCATTTTCTGATGAAAATTGAGGACAATTTGAAATATCAAATATATATATAAATAAATAAATACTTTCATAAAAAAAAAACATTATAATTTTTAATTTGAAACTTTTCTATATATATATATATATATATATATATATATATATATATATATGTATATATAAAGTTTTTTCATTTTCTACAGGTTAACCTGAGAATTTTTTCATGTATATTTATGTATACATATATATATATATTTATAAATATATGAAAATGTATATATATATGATAATAAATCTCTCTCTCTCTCTCTCTCTCTCCTCTATATATATATATATATATATATATATATATATATATATATATATATATATATATATATATATATTTCTATGTATATGATTAAAGATTGTTTTAAGGTATGCTATATTTGTCGCTTAAAGTGCTCAATATCAGGGTTAGAACGGATGTAAATATAAAGTGGATATTGAAGTCAATGACTCAGAGCCGACAGTCATTCATGATAAACATTGTCGTTAGGCCATGGCAATTGCGTTTAGCATGAAACAGTCTGTCGCCTTTATGTGTTGAATTCAATGTGTATATATATATATATATATATATATATATATATATATATATATATATATATATATATATATATGTGTGTGTGTGTGTGTGTGTGTGTGTGTGTGTGTATAATTACAATTAATAACGTGAATAGGAGTTAACCTTTTGAATAATAAGAATTATATGTCACTCGGTGGGGACATCATGTTGTTAGAGATGCTTAGGTGGGGCATGGCCCAAACAAGGTTGGTAACTTCTGGTATAGATAGTTAGTTTGACTTGAAAGTCAGGATTCGAGACTTAGATTTTTACTTAGATTCGAACACCGACTGCTTATGTCAAAGGCAAATAATCAATTCCTTTAGCTAATAAACCAATCTCGCGATATTTGAATGTAAATCATTAGAATTCAACTAATATCTTGTTCTATACGTCAAATAAAACATTTGCTCATCCCGATCCTGTGATGAATCAATCTTCTATAAACAATATAGTCTTATGAATAACCGGAAGTCCAAGAAAAGGAACGGATTCCAAAATTAGAAATTCCGGTTTGTCACTTCGTCATATCGTCGCTATTTTCAATATTTAATGAACTAAAATAACCCTTTCTTCTTTTCTAGTTATTTCGGATGTGGGGTTGTTAGAAAATAAGGGATGGGTTTTTAGGAAATTTCTACCTTGTTGGGTTTCTTTCTCTCAATTTGCAAACTTTATAAATAGTGAAAAATGTCCAAATTTGGTTTCCAGACATTCAGTTGGCAAAGAGCTGAAGCCGAGTAGGGTTATTTTGGTTTGGGGAGATTTTCCCATTCAAATGACAAATTCGAATCCCTTGATTTCTACGTTCTGAATGTTGATATTGGTGGGATTTATATTTGTATCGGAAACAAGAAGGATTTTGATCGAAGAACAATAAATAACATTTTTCTTCAGGGAATGTCAGTTAATCGAAGAATTAAATGTATAAATAAAGACAAACGGAAAACTTATCGTAGTCGACGTGTTTCATTCCCTTGTGGACCTTATCAAAGCAAATTTTATTTTCCAATAAGTATTTATAAATAAAACTCAATTTTTTTTTAGTTTTCCAAATTTTTTAAATTTGTGAACGCTCATAAATATTACATACAGGTAATTGAAAAGTCAAGGTAAATTATGGATGTGGGATGAAGTTGAAATAATAGACAGAGAGCATCACTGGGAAATACGAAAACTTAAGGAATCAGCACATATGCTAGGCCACAAAAATCTCCTGAGCTGACCATGTATAGAAATGAGTAGAATTTGAGTGCCAGTAATAAGGAGTGCTAAAGAAAAGCAATGAATAACAACAAAAATGCTATAATAATAACAAAAAAATTTAATATGAGCACTGGTAAAATGGTTGATGAGACATTAGGTCTATAAGTCCCAGAAATTCATACACAGATGTCCTCAAGGACACATGGTACAATGGATAAAGACGTTGGTTAGAGCCAGTGTCTAGACCCAGAGTTGTGAGATCAGTACCAGTTCCCAGCAGTGGTAAACCAAAAACTTGAAGAGTTGAAACATCCCGAAGAAGCATGGCACGTGGAACTAGAACAATCTACCTCGGTGGACTAAATAAAGAGTTTGATTCGAAATTCCAGTCACCTGAAGAAGGTTAGAGCGTACAACGGCCGAAAAGTTGAGAATATGACAATGAAGATGAAGATAACAGTCCGAATAATGTAAATAATACAAGTAAATTATGAAGAAAGCTAAGTGATTTAATTCAACATCAAACAAGCGAAAGTGAATAAATCATGTTTAATTTTCTTTTGGTAATGTATTTAATATTTATATTATTTAGTTTAGGAGATTGATATATTATATATTTTAAATTAAAGGAGTTTATGAAAATAACCGTTTTCTTTAAATTTTTAACATTTTTATAGTCATGTATGTTGGCTTGGGAAAGGAGTAATTCTTTTAACGGAGTTATTTGAAAAAAAAAAAAAAAATCCGAGACGCAGATTTATATTTTGATAAGATTCGATAACGGCACTTTTTAGAATTTTCCGTCTACAATAATTTAATTTTTTTTTTTAATAAGAGTGGCATTCTTTAGATCCAAATTGTGGTTGAATTTATTTTTATGCATGACTAACGCAGGTGATCCTTGATTCGTCTGTAAAAAGCACTTTACTGAAATCAGTTTTCATGTATTTTTTTGCCCACTGCAATCTTCTTTCCTTATGTTTTTTTTGTTAAAATGGGTTTCTTTATTTGATTTTTTACATCAGCAAACTTCCTTAATCCTTTTCACCTTGTTTCCCTTGACACCATAGAAGCTCCAGCGGCCTCAAATATGAACGCACTTGACCCATTTGGGTTTCTTATTAATTCTCTTCAGATATGTGATAGATCTTGCTTTGTTAAATTCTTGAATTCAGCCTGAGACTTTTTTTTCCTTGGTTGAATTCCCATTTGACATATTTTCTTGATTGTTCGATGATCCCTTTTCAAATCCTTAGAAATTTGAAGCGAAGACTTTCCTTTGCTAATTTCTTTGATTATATAGTTCTTTTAATTCATTGTTAGTTCTTTTTTACGAGCCATAATACTAAATTATAGTTCTTGCAAATAATCTTTTGACACTGCAAATTGCTATAATTACTGAAAAATACTAAATATCAATCTGAAATTGAAAATCGAGACTTAATTGCTTACTCGCAATACATAATAGTACAAATTATTTCATTGGATAACACACATCTATGAATTTTACATAAAATATTTGACAATACCTCTTTTGCATATAATCTCTAGACGCAGTTTATATAATAATTACTGTTGTGTATTTTTAGATTTATGATTGTCTTGCGTGTAACGCTGTATGTAATTAGATAGGGCAAAATTAATATTGTTTGTAATTCATTCAATAATATAATAGGAGATTTCTTCTTTTAAATAAAGGGGAAAAAAACGTGTAGAAATAAGACTATTTGAAATCTTAATGCCTGCTGTATCATATATGGGATAAAGTAAACTCTTTAGTGACTGGTGTATAATATATACGGCGCAAAATATTTCATCAGACCTATAACGCCTATTCTATCAGATATGGGTAGATTAGAAGAGAGGTTTAATCACAAACTGTTGTAAAATCAGTTATATTTTTGACGGCAAGGATTTACTATTGTTATATACATATATCTTTCTTGTCCCGCCTTCATTTATCAGATAGTGGAAAAATGATAATTCTCATAATTGTAGAATTTCTTTTTTAACCAAAAACATTCCTCAACATTAGAGTCTGTCGATATTTCTGAGATGAGGTATTATGTACAGTATTTACATTAGTCGGACTATTGTCCTCATCTTTGTCGCCATATTTGTCACAACGTTTCGGTCGTTGTACACTCCGGCTTCTTCAGATGGTTGGAATTTCGAACTGAACCCTTTATTTCGATCACTGGGGTAGACTGTTCTAGTTCCACGTGCCATGTTTGATGGATGTCAGTTATCAGTTATCTCCTGCTAATTTTCCCTCTGAAAGTTCTCCACTGCCTTAACCGAGTATTGAACTGGCTGACCACATATGGAGAGAGAAGGGAGATCACCGCCCCCTGTGGGATCATGTTGAGATCATTGACAAGGAACACCATTGGAAAATTCGTAAACTTAAGGAATCAGCACATATGCTAGGCCACAAAAATCTCCTGAGCCGACCACGCATAGAAATAGATACAATATGGGAACCAGTAATAAGGAGTGTCAGAGAAAAGCAATGATAACAAAGTTGCAATATGAACTCTGGTAAAAATGGTTGCTGAAAACATTAGGTTTATAATACCCAGAAATTCATACCCAGACACATGGCACAGTGGATAAAGGCGTTGGTTAGATCCAGTGACAAGACCCAAAGAGTGTGATTTCAGTACCCGGTTAAGGCAGTGGAGAACTTTTAAGTGGGAAAATTAGCAGGAGATAACTGATAACTGACATCCATCAAACATGGCACGTGGAACTAGAACAGTCTACCCCAGTGATCGAAACAAAGGGTTCAGTTCGAGACTCCAACCACCTGAAGAAGGCCGGAGCGTACAACGGCCGAAACGTTGTGACAAATATGGCGACTAATGTAAATAATGTCCTCAATTAATTTCAAATTTAAATTTTCTAACGCTCCTTATAGGATTATATAGATAATATAGATACGAACTATATTTAATTTGAGTAAAATTTATATGGGTATTTTTCGACGGTCAACGATTCATTGGTTATTCTTGGCTTTATATACATAAATCGTTTTTTGGTCAATATCTTTACATTCTAAAAAAATGTATGTGTTTAATATAACAGTGACTCCAAATGGAAACATGTCTCGAAAGATAAAGAAGATTAGCAACTGAACGACAAAGGCGGCGACAATAGAACCTATCTCAAAACCAAGGTGATCACTCAGACAAAGGTATCTGAGTGCTTCGCAAGAATTATTTGAACAAATAAAATGGCAGTCTAAGAAATGCCGTAGTAAGGAAAACGGATTAATTAAGCGGTTCATTGGCTTCAGTTTTAGTTCTGTAATCTGGACTTCCACTTAATTGAATCTCAATACATTATTTCAAAACTTACATCTGTCTACGAATTGCTGTCATTTTTTATGGCAATTGTTAGAAAGGTTATATATTGTTCGCCCTTCTGTTTCTCAAATGGATGCAGGTTCAGGACAGGAATTCATCACCTATGCAATCAGGTCGGGAAGGAACTTTCGTCTTATATTCTATCATTGATCTCTTACTTTTTTTCGGACGCGCTGCCTCTCGATCCCCTCACATTGTCGTTTACATTTATATTTCAGGATAATCCTACGAAGTTCCTGCTCCAAACGTGCCACGTGATGACGCTGATTCCATTTTCATTTTTTTTTTATTGTTTTCCACTGGAACCTGGCAAAACAAATGTTTTTTTCAACGTTTGCTTTTAAATTCTTCTTTGTAGTTTTGATTTTGCGGGTGTGGTGTTATTTTTTGATGATAAGGTTAGTTATTTAAATTTTTTTGTAATAGATAATTTGTCTTGTACTGGTCGACTGGGGTTGTGTATTTATTTATGATATTTCTGAGAGGAAATTCGTCTTGCGTATAGTTCCCACGTATTTAGCTTTTGTAGAAGATGTTAATGTTATTGCTTTTATCTCTATGTTCAGTATCGTTATTAGTTACGTTAGAAAGAAATAGTTAAATCTGGTGGTAGATGAGGTAGTTAGGAAAACCATTGTTAACTAGTATCTGTTTTACATTATTGAGTTCTTTAAGGAAAAGTAGACGAGAGGATGAATTATCGTGTGCTCTCTTTAGGAAATTATTTTATAACTACTATTTTATATCTAAGTGAGCATTCACTCTTAAAATTATGGTGGCAAGAGTTTCTGCTAGTGGTTTTTTATATAATGAAGAGGGGGATGTATGATTACTGAATTCTGCGAGAACGTCTAAGAATGGGAGTTTATTTTTTGATTAAGTTCATAGGTAAAGTTAAAACAGAGTTTTTTATGTGGTTTTGAAATTATAAATTTCTTGTTTGATTTTCGCTAAAATAAATATATTGTCAACATGGCGGACATATATTTTGAGTTTAGTAACTATTTTGTACGAACACAAGAGAAATTAAATAAAAAAATTAATTGCAGTACCTTGTCAATCATCTTTGACGGAACATGTGTATGTCACTACACATCCACCAAATGAACGAAGGTAAATTTAAAATTATGCCAATATATCAAACAGATAATTATTCTTACCTATAAATACAAAAAATCTTCACAGAGAAATTTAAATCAATACGAAACAAATCATAAACCCACACACATAAAAATACACCATACGCACATAGTGACTGAACACACTAGTCGAATCACACACACATACACACGTACGCACACGCATACACAAGAACACACACACACCATACAAATATGTATGGAGAACGAATATATACATACGGGCAAAAAAGCACACTAGACGGACCACACACACACAAATCACACACAATATAAAAAGTATATATATATATATATATATATATATATATATATATATATATAATTTCCTTGCAATAAAACAATATATATATATATATATATATATATATATATATATATAATAAAAGGCTTAAATAATTATATTCCATGGTCATAATTTATTCCATTGGAATCGTAAATACGATCCA
>CAHIKZ030001491.1:95000-125000 GCA_903632075.3 Acanthosepion pharaonis
AAAGAAAATGTCAGAAAAGTACGTGTGTGTGTAGAGAGAGAAGGAAGAAGAGAGAGAGAGAAAGAGGGAGAGAGAAAGAGAAAGAAAGAAAGAGGGAGAGAGAGAAAGAAAGAAAGATGGAGGGAAAGAGACATTCGGTCGGCCTGAGGGCATCTAATATACATAACCGATGAAGTAATAAAATGTCTAATTAAATAATCCATAATTCTTAAAATCTATCTCTCGATATATATATATATATATATATATATATATATATATATATATATATATATATATATATGTACGTATGTATGTGTGTGTGTATATATATATATATATATATATATATATATATATATAAAACGAGGAATGCTGGCATCTCCGTTGTCTTTTATCTAAAAAAGAGTGAGATAGCAGATCTGTTATGCCAATTGTTTTGTACGAAATTTACGTGAAGACACCTGATAAATATAAATATCAACTCACAATTCGATCATGAAATTAACATCCTGTCTTCAAATATTTGCATTTTCCTGATAAAGGCAAAGCCCAGCATCAAATAATATTTCTATGATAACCATCTGCTGATTACCTCGACACATCGAGAGAGAAAGAGAGAGAGAAAGAGAGTGAGAGAGAGAGAAAGAGTGAGAGAGTATGGGAGAGAGGTCGGATTACGTTTTAGAGGAATTCAAATATACTTTCTCTTCGCTTCTCTCCAAATTAGAAATATTATACATACATATATATATATATATATATATATATATATATATATATATATATATATATACTTGAATTAACTGATTATATCAAATGAAGACATTTAATGCATGCCTGAATCACACACAGGTGTTCAAAGAAAAAGAAATGAAAAGAATGAGTCAGATAAAAAACGAGTTTATTGGCTCAGCCTCTGATTACAATGTTGATTTAATTTAGTAAAAGATATGAGCAGTGAACTTTTCCAGACTTTACCTTTGCCATTGCACTGAACTTGATGTCTTACGATTAATTTTACAACTCTTCTTTTTCAATTATAGTTTAATCTTGATCATGACATCGAATTTGCTGCTAGATCCTTGACAGGACACCTGAATTAAATGAGTAGATAGAAAAAAATGTTACAATTTATATTTGGCTTGAAATAATGTCCAGTCGCACTTTGAAATAATCGTCTTGAGAATAACTTAAAGCAAAATAAACATTGATTTTTACTTTCTAGTTCATTTTTGTTCATGGTTCCAGATTACTTAATGTTAGAGTGGATAGATTCTTGTGTCGGTTTTTACTCGTTTAAAATTTTCTTTATATCGAACCCATATCAGAGACCTTATACTGTATCCCTCAAATGACACTAAGACCTGGTTTAATGGTGAGCAAGCTTGTCTTGCTAGATCAATTACGACTGAAAAGTGAGTTCAATCCTCACTGGGTGCCCCATAATTTCGGACTTGTGTCACATCAAACTTCCCTTAGAAAATCATTTAGGTACCTCGAGACGGTGTAATGGTGAGAAGCTTGTCTTTCTAGATCAATTACGATTGAGTAGTGAGTTCGATCCTCACTGGGTGTCCCCTACCTTGTGCCACATCTAAGCTACGCTTGGAAAATCACTACTGTATGCATTCAAATGGTCTCTTTAGCAATGGAAGTGGTAAAAAATATTCGTTCTGGAAATATAGCTTTAAGTGGCCGAATATACCAAATATTGGTGAGTTATAATCGGGACATTTTTCTCATGAAGATTCGCCTCGATCTGTTAATATTGATTTTCTGCAAAGCGTAATCGAGGAAAATCCTAAGCGAACTGCACTTTCTCTCAAGCGTCTCTCATCAGCTGACTATTTCCCATTTTAATCGAAAAGTTGCTCTCTGCCAGCCATTGAAAAGTAGGCTTGTTACAGAACCTTTCTTGTTGAGAATCATCGCCAGTGATAAAAAAAAAACAAAACTGGATTCTCTATAATCATATCGAGAAGAAGCGGTAGGCACCCACTGAAAAAGAATGATCCAGACCCCAAATAGGATTAGACCCGAATAACGTTATCTTCTGTGTTTGGTGGGATATGAAGGATGTCGTTTATCATGAAGCGCTTAACCGAAATCGAAGAGTTACTGCTGAGAATTAACGACGTCAACTAGAAACATTGCATGAAAATTTGCAGGAAAAGCGCCAGTCGTTAGTAAATTGTAAAGACACGCCTGCTCTTACACGATCATACAAGACCACATATGACCCGAGTTACTCAACATAATATTAGGATACTAAATATGGACTTTTTTCTTTATACTCCTTACTTATCTGACTTTGCTCCACCTGAGCACCATTTTTTCAGATCATCGCAACATTTTAGAAGGAAAAAGATTGTTAATTGTGAAGAGGTTGAAACAGATATTGAATTTTTCTTTACATCGAAAACTGAATAATTTTACGTCCAAGGGATCAACAATCAACAATATAGAATAGATGGATCAAAAATATATAAATAGATGGAATTATATTATCGATATATATATATATATATATATATATATCAAAGAAGCATGTGTTTTTTTTTCTTTTTTATATATATATATATATATATATATATATATATATATATATATCAATGAAGCATCTGTTTCTTTTGATATATAATATATATATATATATATATATATATATATATATATATATATATATATATAAAAGTGAACATTGAAGCCAACATTCGCGTGACGATTGCGTCTAACATGAAACAGCTTGTCGCCTCTGAGTGTTGAATTCAATATTCACTTTTATATTTATATTTACATACGCTCTATCTCTGATATTGAGCACTTTATCCCATAAATATAGCACACCTTAACTCTCTCTCTCTCTCTCTCTATATATATATATATATATATATATATATATATATATCAATCAAAGAAATGTGTGTTTCTTTTCAATCTTAAATACAACAGGACTTTCTAGGGTAATATATCAGCTTGCTTGCTAAGTTGAAGAGGTGGTATTAAAGTTGACACTGGAAAGAAAATATGGAAATTTACCAATTTGTAGCAGCGTTAATCTTTTTGTTGATCGAGGATATTTTCTCGGGTTGGTGGGAGAGATATATTTATGTGATATGTTGTAATGGAGGTATTATTGAGAACGCATGAGGTTTTTTTAAAACCTGAGATAGGGTAATTATGGGGTGGGGTTGTATACGACGTGTTGTTCACTGGGGACTGCTACAACTGGTATCAATATTAACCAGAAGGCGAAAGAAAAAAGAAAAAAAAAGGGGCATAGATGAGCCGATAACGCTTTTATGCGCTTAACGTCTGCATCAGTGAAATATGAAGCCATGTCAATTTTGAATCATTTGTAAACCTCTTACTTATTTTAAAAAAGACTCATGCTTGTGATTGTTATTGAAATATTGTTTTAAAATTGTTACGGTCAACTATTTAACGATACAACTGGGAAATTTCCACGGATGTTTTACAGTCAGCGAACACGGAAGAAGCTCATTAAATTATTAACTTAAAAATCATGATCAATCGAAAAATTAAAAAAATCGGAAAATGGTAAAATATTCACAGCCAATATAAACACATTTAATGTTACGTTTACTCTGGTGGCTCATATCTTGGGATTATCTATTTACAGAATCAACATTCATTCAGATCTGTGTCGTATGGGATTACTGCCATGAAATACCAGAGATGTGAGTCAAATTTAATGTCGATGAAGGACATTTGATCGCAGAAGAGATGATCTGTGTTAACTCCAATATATATATATATATATATATATATATATATATATATATATATGGTAATGCTCGTTTGGAAAATTTCGGATAGCTCAACTTGCAGATATGTCAGAACAAATCGGTACCCAAGGAAAAAACTGGAAGTAAAAAAACAAAACA
Organism: Acanthosepion pharaonis; assembly: GCA_903632075.3. NCBI lineage: Eukaryota > Metazoa > Mollusca > Cephalopoda > Sepiida > Sepiidae > Acanthosepion > Acanthosepion pharaonis. Next base: position 98,891 of record CAHIKZ030001491.1, read on the forward strand.
AAAAAAACGGAAGGAGCTCATTAATCTATTAACTTAATTTTATTAATAAAATTCAAATAACATTAAAGTGGTTATGTTTATGGATTATTTGGTTCTACCAATAAATACTGTTCCGCTATTTATCTTTTTAGCCAGTTTTACCCGGAAGATCCGTTTAGGTGAAACCTAGGTAGGTTTACCTGTCTCCTTAGGATTTATTCTATATATATATATATATATATATATATATATATATATATATTATATGTTTTATTAAAGACAAGGTACTACGATTAAACTTTTTATTTAATTTTTCTTGTGTTCGAACAAGTGACCTAATACTAAAATTAATAACATACCAGCAAAATCAAAATTTCAACGAACGAACATTATCTATGAGTTCAATTGCTCCTTAAGGAACTGTGTTCCTGATCAAACCGAATTTATGAATAAATACATCGGTCACACTACTACATGTCTATCTAGACGTCTTACGTTACACCTATCTGACCACAGCTCTATTAGAATCCATTTCAACACACACGCAAACTTACCAGACTCCATCCGAAACATACTAGTAGAAAATACAAACATAATAACCTGATCCACCTGTAAAAAAGGGATTTCAAATAATAGAAGCCTTTAAAATGAAAAAGAAAATCCAGTACCCAATAATATTAACTACGGACACGGCCACAATGTGCTGACTGTGTTCAGAAAATAATACAACCCTATAACTCTAGAAACATACACACAACCCATACCCCCAATTAAAAAGCAAAAAGAAAATTATCATTGATAATGGCTAAAAGTATAACTGAAAGCGCTCAGAATTACAGAACATTTGGACAGTTTCTACACACTCTGTGTCCAGAAAAGAAAACACTTGTTTTAACACAAGGAAAATTGGTCCGTCTGTGAAACTGGGGTCGGGATGCTAAAGTTAGCATCAATCAGCTAAGTGAGAAACCTTTAACTTTAATATTTTAATGACAATTGTTCTCCTGTTTCATACCTTGAGCGCATGAATTTAAACGTACCACTAAATTGGCAACTAAGTTTCATTATTTTGCTGTTGTAAAGATGTAACCGTAAGTTCTATTCTAATAGTTTCTTTTCTCGTACCTTTCACCTGTGGAACACCCTTGCTTCTCTACCATCTACAATCTTGAAAAATTCGAATGCAACACCAATCGCCATCTTCTGTCCTTTTGTTTTGTTGCCCTTTTTCCTCAATTAATGTTTCCTCATCCTCTTTCATCCCAAGTAACCCTTTGCATCTTAGAGGCATTGTTGTCTTGCTTGGAATGAAAACATTGAATAACTTTTATCACAATACGACTAATTTGAAGACGTGGACGTTCACGGCTCTCCACAGCTTTATGTGTTTTGTTGTTCTCAATACTTACTCCTTTATTACCGCCTCTACGGTACGTGTTCATTTATCCCTTGGCTCATATTTGTCCAGTGATGTATTTTCTACTTTCTACTACTTATATTACGTGTGATCTGCCCTGTGAGTGTTAAATTATCCTAGCCTTCTTTTCTCATTATTGTTATGGGATCTTACCCATAATAATAATAATGGACTATTCCATACTTAATAAATATTGCACCTCACTTCTGAACCGACTGTTCGGTTGAACTCTCTGCCTTCGGGCGGAGAGGAACAAGGCTACGCCGAGGGGCGGAGTCTCGTTCGAGGAGGTAAACCGGCCCTGAGCCCTTTTATACGGGTTCAATGGGCATATTTTTGGGCCGAGCCCACGTGCTCGGAGAACCCACAATAAATAACCGACCTGGAGTTACATGCTGCCCCAGTGTGTGTGTGTGTGGGGGGGTGACTGAATATCGTCAGTCAGTCGTTCAAGTCTTGACCGGCTGATCGGTTGAACTCTCTGCCTTCGGGCGGGGAGGAACCCAAACGTGGCTATGCCGAAGGGCGGAGTCTCTTTCGGAGAACCCACATTAAATAACCGGCCTTGTGCCACATACTGCCCCAGTGGGGGGGGTGACTGAATATCGTCAGTTCGAGTCAGTAATTCAAGTGGAGTCAGTTGTTCAAGTCGAGTCAGAGGCAGTCCGAAACAGAGTCGCGTTCAGACAATTACTGCAAGACATTGGAATAGTGATACTGGTCGAGACTACGTTGTTCTCTCTACTAAACCTGATTGTTCATACTAACACTTCTACTTCTCTGTATATATTCCTGTTTGTAATATATCGGTGTTATTCCATACCTGTGTTCGAGTTCTTCTTTATTGGTTCTACCTTGGACTATCACCGTGCTACAATGTATATAACAATTATGTATCCGAAAACGTTCAGTAGTTTACTTACTGCTTTTCCTTACATCTCGGCTTACGACCATATCACGTTGGAACACCGGTCCTCGTACAATCACCGAAGTTAAGCAACATCGAGTCTGGTCAATATCAAGATGGGTGATTACTTGGAAATGTCAGGTGCTGTAAACTTAGATGTGCGAGTGGTGTAATGGATAATGGTTTGAAATTAGAAATCGGAGATTTGAGTTCCAATTCTAATCGGATTCCTTATATTCACTTACTCGTAAATACCCCTGGGAAAGATAAGAACTTACCTCTTCTCGCCACCTAAGGGTTAATTAGTAGAACTTGCATCAGTAAAGATCATCATTATCTCCAGATAATCCTTACAATGTAAAAATATTTTCTGTCTGTAAATAACCTGCAAAGGGTTGATAAACCATCAAAAACAAAATAATTAATCATATCCACTACTTCTTTTACATTTGATCTTCCCTGTAAGAGTCAAATTCTCCAAGCCTCATAATGTATCCGAAAAAGTTCAGCTCTCACTCTCTCTCTCTCTCTCTCTCTATCTGATTGTTAGGGACATTTTTTGTAGTTTCCGTTCCCTTGTGACTTATTGAAGCATATTGATTAGCAAGTATGTTTCGTAGAGAAGTTCTCTAATGTAGGAAGTAGGATTCTTACTAAGTAGACACTGACTCTGCTAGACCAAGATTCTTTTTTTAAAATGAACATTGTGCATCGTTCCCTCTTCCAAGTCTTTAAGAAATTCAACAAAAATTCCTGCTTAATGAATAGAGGTCCATCTCTTAAGCAGAACCTCCACATAGATTCACAACTCAAGGTATATAACAAAGATTTAAAGCTATAGGTATTTCCAGTAGTCACCCATGTTCAAAAAAAATCTTGTGATGTATATCTTGTAAAATAAATACTAGAGTGAATCAATAAGTCCGTAGCCTGATAGTTATTAATTGAATTTTAATCTGAAATGCTCATTGTACAATATTTGGTTTATGGGGTTAATAAAGAAACGTTAATCAGACGAATGGAAAATATGTTCGAAAAATAAATATTTGTGTGAAATAAATACTCTTTTTTTTTTCATTCTTAGGCGATGAAGTTTATGATAAATCTTTGTCCCAAAATAAAAATAAAAAGAATAATTCAATTCGATCAATGAATTATCTCCCCTTGTTTTTTTGTTGCAGCGTAAGATAGCGCATTGCATGAGAAGAGGCACCATTGTGAGGGAAGGAAGGTGCATTTTTTTTTTGCTTCTGTGCATATGAATAACTCTCCGAATGAAAAGAAAGAAATCTGACGAGAAAAAGACCAATTCTTGCCGATTCTCTTCTAGTAACGGCACAAAACAGAGGCAGAAGCAGCAGCAGCCGTTTGGCAGAACATCATAAGAAAGGAATTCCACAGAGTCGATTTTGCAAATTTCAAAAGAATTCAATCCATTGACTCAGAAATAGTGAAAGAACTTTCATAATTTAAATAGTCATTTCTTATCAAGTGTTGTTATATGATTGACTTCGTTTTTAACAACCCCTTCTGACATTTGCGATATTACAATAATTCAACAATAGATAAAGATACGGCAATCAGTTACATGATTGGAGAGCTTCGACGTGGCGTCATGGTTAACAAGCTTGTCTCGCTAGATCATTTACGACTGAATAGTGAGTTCAATCCTCAATGGGTGCTCCATACTTTCGGCCTTGCGCCATAGCTAAGTTTAGAATAACAATTTGGCACTTCGACTTGGTGTAATAGTTAACAAGCTTGTCTCGCTCAATCAATTATGTGTTAGTAATTATGAATGCAATTATATGCCTTCACCTAAAGATTAAAGGTATTGTTGCGCAAACAACATTTGGACAGTGTAATGGTTAGCAAACTTGTCTCTCTAAGTCAATTATGACTGAATAATGTGTTCGATTCTCACTGGGTGCTGCATACTTTCGGCCTTGTGCCACATTTAAGCTACGCTTAGAAAATCATTTCCAGACACCTCGTCGTGGTGTAATGGTTAGCAAGCTTGTCTCGCTAGACCAGTTACGATTAAAAAGTGAGTTTGCTCTTCACTAGGTACCCCTTACTTTCGGCCTTGTGCCACATTTAAGCTACGCTTGGAAGATCACTATGTCTTATAGCGTTCAGGATGTGGATTTGTTTCTCTCAGCAGAGATTCTTTAAAGTCTTTGAACATATATTTATTCATCTTTTTGAGCGATACTACATATAATTGTGTCATGTCAGGCGTCCTCTAAACCATAAGAGTTGAAAGGTCACCACATGTACTGCGGCCATAACAGCAGTAGTGTGTAAGATAATCTGACGGAGCTGATTCATTTTAAAAGTAAATTAAGAGTTGTTTTTTTGTTTTGTTTTTTTGTTCGGTGTTTGACATTTCATAGCACAGAGTGTAGAGTCTGACTACTTTTTAACTTGTAGCTGGAGGAAAATGGATTCATGCCTTTTTTTTTCAGAAGTGTTAACGCTAATTTAACGAGGCCGAATCCACTGGGAATTGAGGTCGGCAGGGATTAGATCCCTCGCAAATAGCCGTTACACTGCCAGCGCCTTCTGCAGTTTTTTATATAACGTATAAAAATTCCTGACCAGGAGAATTCTACGTTACTTCCGTCCTTCACACACACACACACACACACACACACACACACACACACACACACACACACACACACACACACATTCGCGCACACATGCATACACACACACGTACATTCACGTGCAAACACACACGCATATACATACACGCCCATACACATATGCATATACATACACAGACATACACACACGCACAGGCGCGCACACATATACAGACACACACGCAGACACATGATCAGACGCACACGCATGCACGCGCAGATACGAGCACACATACACACGCACACGAACACAGGCACACACACACATGCAAATAAATAAGATAATATTTGTTGACAAATAGTTTTAGTTGTGTTTTTATAGTCATGCCAACGCCGGGTACAAACGACAAATCTATTTGGATCGTCTAAGAGAAGATGGACTATAAAGAACTCTCATAGTGACAATTTCTATCTAATATCCTTGGCTACTGATCATAAATTTGTCAGCATTTCATTAGCTGAGGAAATTTCGTACATAGAGGGTGCAAACATAACATATGGAAACGCCAAAATCGAACTGTGACATTTTTATTAACGTCTATAAAAAAAGTTATCCAAATTCTGTTGTGAGTTTTTCTTCCTCTGTCTGAAGAAACCCTAAGTATATTTTTGAATCCTTTCCAAGTAAGGCGATAAAGTCACTAAGGTGCAAGTGGTTACTTAGAGTGAAAAAACCGAGAAAAGGTTATTGAGGATCAAGGACAACAAAAAGAATAGGATTCATGGAAACAGAAGATGGCAACTGACGTTGCATTTAAATTTTTGAAGATTGTAGTTGACACGAAAGCAGGGGAGAATTCCATAAGCGAGCAGTGTGAAGAAGAAACTAATAGAATAGAACTTACGGTTACAATATATATGTGCAATTTTATAAACATTTCATGCCATTTCAGGCAATAAAGCCACTAAAATGCAACTGAGTGTGAAAGAACATAAGAAAAAGAAAAGCACAAACTAAGAAGTCAAAAATAACGATTGACATTGCATTTCAATTTTTGAAGTTCAAAGTTGACGGGAAAGCAAAAGTCCAGAAGGGAGTTCCACAAGTGAGAAGTGCGAGAGAAGAAACTGCTGTTAAATAAATTACGGTTATATCTAGCAATTTCAACTGTAAAATGATGAGACTTAGTTACCAATCTGGTACTACGCTTAAATTAGTAAAGTCGAGGTACTAACGAGGAAAGCTCATCAGAACAATTAACATGATACAATGAACATTTATAGAAAATGCAGAGGAAAGCTACATTACGGCGGTGAGAAATTGACTGAAGCCGAGATGACAGGTCAGGACCAATAAAATTGCAGATTCTTTTTTAGATTTTATCAAAAATTTCTAAAAACATAACAAATAAATAGGACTAGATGTAATAACAATATTCAATGCATGGAGGGATGGCATATTATCGCTTATTGCTAAAAACTTTTTTCTTTAATAGTAACTGAATGTGTAGATTTTTGGGATGTATACATCTTGATAATGGCTAAAAGAATATCCGAATGATTTCAGACATACAAAATATTCGGAAAATTTTAATACACTTTATTTCCAGAAATAAACACGAACACAAGAATAATTAAAAGAATAAGAAATTAAAAGCTTAAAAGTAGCTGTTTTTAGTCGTCTTTAATGAGATTCATATATATATATATATATATATATATATATATATATATATATATAGATAGATAGATAGATAGATAATATTAGTGGTCTATATATATATATATATATATATATATATATATATATAGCTTCAAGAATCTTTACTTTTTGTTTATTGTTTTCATGTTTAAGTATAATTGTGTTTTATTTTGGAGATTTCATAGTTTATTTTGCTCAGGTTAATTTTCAACTGTTTTATGTAGATAGATTCAGTTGAAACCTAACCTGAACAAAATAAACTGAAATTTTCACAAATAAAACGCAACTATACTTAAACATGAAAACAATATATATATATATATATATATATATATATATATATATATATATATATATATATATATTAATTTATTTATTTACATTAGAATCGTAATCACTATCCAATTCATCAGGCCTACAAATTCAAAAAACATCCTCTTAGAATTTGTAGGTCTGAATGAATTAGATCGTGATTACGATTCCAAAATAATAAATTATAACCATGGAATATTAGTGTTTGAGCCTTATATATATATATATATATATATATATATATATATATATATATATATAATATATATATATTTTATGTTATATATTTATGGGATAAATATCTCAATTTTCTGAAGTCAACACCCTGACATATGAATATGGCCTGACTATTGCATTTAAGTATATATTTATACAAAAAACAATATAGAAAATATTCAGATTATTTATACTATATAAAATTATACATATTCAATAAATATCTATATATGCGTAGCTGGGCAGCAATCCTCTGTGTGTATATATATGTATATATATATATATATATATATATATATATATATATATATATATATATATATATATATATATATAATATATTTTTACAATATATAAATACATATCTTTTATGCTTACATATCTATCAAGACAGAGGAAAGGGGAGAGGAGGGAAGTACGAATACTAGTGAGAACGGGAATAGAAAGTGTGGACAAAGACAGGGAAGTGAGAAAAAGGAAAGCGAGCGAAAATAGAAAGGAAGAGAGAAAAAGAGAGAGAAAGAAGAGATAGAGAAGAGAGGAGGGAAACAGAAAGTAGGTCGGGTGACAGAAGAAAGATAAATTAACGACCGAGAGGAAGAAGAGGTTTCTGAGAAGAGAGTTGGAAAGAAGTCCGAGAGAAAGTAAAGTTTCAGGGGGAGGGAGAAAGAGAGAGAGAGAGAAAGAGAGAGAGAGAAGGGAGACAGAAAGATGAGAAGAAAAGAAAAGCTAAGAAGAAATAGATGACAGCGAGAGAAAGTAAGGAGAGAGAGGAAAAGGAAGGGTCGATGAGGGAGAGGGAAAGCAAGTTGATGAGAAGATAAACTATGAAGATAGAAGAGAGAGATAGAGAAGGAGGGAGAGTGAGAGAGAGGGGGAAATGCTGGGAGGAGAGAGTTGCATTTGAAGAACAAAAAAACAAGTTTGAAACATTCTTAAATTTCAAAAACTTTCTATCCAATCAATGCAGGCACGCACCTCAATCAGTCCACGTACTCTCACTCTGAGAAAGCGATGAATAGAATGATATATATATATATATATATATATATATATATATATATATATATATATATGTTGGTGTATTGGTGTATGTGAGCATGTGAGTGGGTCGCAATACATGTTTGAGTGTCAAAAACATTTGAAAATGGAATGTGATGTGTCCCTTTGCAAATGACAGATTCCCACTCAGAGTCGTTACCCCAAACTCTCCTCGCTTTCTGAGAGTCCTTCTCCATTGTTATACTGGTCTCGCCGCCTTTAGCAGTGTGCATTCCCACAAAGCGTTCTTTTTTTCCAACAACTCTGCCTGCCTTCCTTCCTTTCTTGTTTCTTTCCTTCCTCATCAATTTTCGCAGCACGCAGCATGTCAGGATACAAGTTCTTTTGAGGCCAACGAATATTTCTATCTGTTTTTTGAATATGTAATTAATTGTTTTTTTTTTCTGATCAGAAACGAAGTGAAAAAAGGTTCAATACAAGAAGCAAAGACATTTCTTCTTTTTCAATTTTTCAATACTTACCTCAAAGGATTTCAGAAAACATTTATCTTCGATTTATTTTTTAAAAATATTATATATATATATATATATATATCCTATATCATTTCCGTTGAGTTGACCAATTAAATAGGCCAATGCCTAATCCTTACCCCCTCTTCCTCAATATTAAGTATTGTAATAAAAATAAATTTTAAAACTCTCCCTTCCCTCTCTGAACTCGACCATGTCTCTCACACTATCCTCATCACCCTCTATGTCAACTTATATAAGTTTAATACTGCTCGTCAAAAGTGTAAATTTTAAATTCATTTTTCGTTTCAACTTAGAAAGTGAAGACTGAAGATCCAGAGAAAAATAGAATTCTCTGGTGAAGTAAATTATAACAAATGGAGCCGTAAAGTAGTCTGTTTTTCTTTAAATTGAATTATTCGTTCTGACTTAACATTGAGCTCTCAGGATTTCATCCTCCTTGGGATTATCCATACGGATTACCAAGATTTTCGTTACAGTGATTGAAAAGTAACTGCCTATTTCATGTATGATGGACTCTCCTGTATATATATATATATATATATATATATATATATATATATATATATATATATATATATATATATAAGATAAAATATAATAATAATATATGTAAAATATAAAATCTTAAAATAATAAAAAATCTTAAAATAACATTTCTTAAAATTACATTTTAAAATTACATTTTTCTCATATATAAGAACTACGCAACCACACTGATATAATTGTAAAAAAAGCTGATAAGGCCGACCTTTTCGTCATCCTAAACAAATTGAATTACAACAAAAAACTTGACCACATACTCCATGATCACATAGATTTTAAAAAAACTCAACAAGAACCCGACCAACCAACTAAACTCATTACGGTTAATAATGCTGAAGAGAAATCTTTAAAACTCCCTAAAATTGTTGGTGATTATAGACCTGGTTACATATACGGAACTATAAAAACACATATCCTCTCCGTCCTATCATATTACAAATTCCAACTCCTGTATATCAGCTAAAAAAATACATTAACCAACTCATTATTCCCTACCTTCCTAGTAAATATAGTAAAGTCAACATTAGAAGTAATCCAAATCCTAAAAAGTGAAAAGCCAAACAATGAAATCATGGCTTCACTTGATGTTGAAAACTTATTTACCAATGTCCCTGTTAGTGAAACTATTGACATAATTATAAGAAATATATACATTAACTCATCTTTACCCCCACTTAAAATTAATCCTAATATATTAAGAAAACTACTATTAGCTTGTACTACTGAAGTCCCTTTCTTAGATCATAACAATAATATATATATACAACATGATGGTGTCTCCATGAGTTCAGTACTGGGCCCAACATTTAGCAATTTCTACATGTCGAACCTCGAAAATAAGATATTTACAGATTTTAAAAAACCATCCATCTACCTAAGATATGTTGATGATATCCTTATGTTAGTTAAAAATACAGATGAAATACTTCAACTTCAAAAACGTTTCCAAAATAATGCTGTACTTAAATTCACGTATTAACTTAATACTAATAATAAAATTTCCTTTATTGACATATTGATAAACACAAATAATAACAAATTTACTATTTCGCCATATAAAAAAACCTACAAGCATAAATTCATGTACACTTAACTAGAAGAGCGAATGCCCATATTACTACAAAATAGCAATTATAAAAAATCTAATATATCGTGCAGAAACTAATTCATCCACAAAACAGTAAACTAAAGAATATAAAACAACCACTTATTAATAATAGCTTTCCAAACTATATAGTTGATGAACAAATAAGATGCTTTCTTAGAAATCTCAATACGCGAATAGTACATTATACTGTTTCTACTAATCTCAAACATATTAATCTCCTATATCGTAATCAAATGCATACTAATTATAAACAAGCTAAAAATATAGAAAAAAAAATTAGTAGATACTAATATATCTACAACAGATCCTGGCAAAAAAATTAAGTTAATCATATACTACACTAAATCTAGTATATCCAACTCAGTTATTCGCAATGATTCTTCTCCCCCGGTTAGCGATTTTCAAAAAACCAACATAGTTTACAAATTCAAGTGCCCTTTGAGAGATTGTATCTCCAACGAATTAAATAATATTTATGTTGGTCATACCACAAACTCGGTTTCACGACGCTTGACACTACATTTGAATGATAACTCTAATATTTTAGGCATTTAAAACAACATGCCTGGCTACATACACAATTCCGGAAAATCCTTGTTGAAAACACAACTATACTTAAACATGAAAACAATAAACAAAAAATAAAAATTCTTGAAGCTATATAGTTGAAACCTAACCTGAACAAAATAAACTATGAAATCTCCACAAATATTCTTAAATACCTATAATTGATAACAGAAGCCATTGGTTTATACCAACGGCTTCCCATATTTAATACTTCTCGTTTTCACTCTCGCGTGGTCATGTGTGACGTCATGAGCTGCGGTGCGATTTTCGCTTCCAGCGTCATATATGCACGAGTTTGTTGTTACTTGGAAATTTTCCATGTAAACAGAAACAGACTATCATCACTGTTTTGTCCGTGTATTGCTCAATATATTGTAATACAATTGTCATTTTTGATAATGGCTTATGTAATCCGAAAGCTTAGATAGGATTAAAAAATATGTATCAATATTGTGGTTTTCTTTCTTCGTTTAATGATAATGTTATTAAGCTTATCAGACGATATGAAAAGAATTTACATAGACAACACTTGTCTATATTATGTAATGAAACATGCACCAATGAAAAAATGCTGCTGAAATACACACAATATATATATATATATATATATATATATATATATATATATGAGATAAAATGTAATTTTAAGATATATCATTATTAAGATTTTTATGTTAATGTAAGATTTTGTATTTTACATATATTATTATATATATTAATATATATATATATATATATATATATATATATATATATATATTACATTAAAATGGACAAAGTCCGACAATTTGTTAAAGATTTTTATGTTTAACATTCTTTTTTATAGATACAAGTATTTAAGTATTTATTATAAAACAGAGCATTTACTTAAATACTTGTATCTATAAAAAATGTTAAATATAAAAATGTCTTTAATATATATATATATATATATATATATATATATATATATATTGGGCCCTCTGATTCTGATGTGCTCCACGAAACTTGGAAGTCAGTCAAAAGATAAGTGATTGAACTTTTATTAATTTATTGACTGTATATTATATAATACATACTAATATGGTATATATTATATAATACATGATAATATAGAATATAATATACAGTATATACTATTATAGTATATGTTACATAATAAAAACAAAGAAAGAAGCTCCAAGAACAGTGCTTGATGCTTACCTTTATAACAGTTGAATAATATCGGGGTTCTTGCAGTGCCGTGCTGCGCATGGAAGGGTGTCCCTGCAATCACCTCCAGTTGGCAGCCCTGAAGCCATACTATGTTGCAGTGTGATTCATTTCCCTTCTTGCACGTTTTACATTAGATGATCGACTGCTACTACTAACCTAGGCCTTTCCTTACCAGTATAACACGTCATGACTATAAACAACCTTAGATATAAACCTAAACTCGCTCAACAAAAAGACCTAAACCGACTCTTTTAATCTCGACTCTTGCATACTTTCCTCCCCTTAGAAAGGACTCTAAATTTCACATGCATGGCCTGAGAGTCCGCTAACATCTCCCGCTGGCTAGAGAACTCTCTCTTGAATCTCCAGCCTATTCGGATATTTATATTTCTGTACTGAACACAGTCAGCTATCACTTCTTTCTGTACTGTTCCCCTTCCTCTCAAGACTATAGCGTGCTAAATAGTATTTCTAATAATATAGACAAGGCCATCTTCCGACACCTGTTTGCAAATATATTTGTGTTCGTTGACTTTAATACCCACCGAATTAGGTGGCTTAAACACTGTCACTGACCTCGATGGCATCCAAACTCTTAATTTCTCAATCACTTAATGTCTCGCGCAAGTGGTTGACTTCCCTACGCGTTTCTCTAGTAACCCTGACGGCCACGTGTCTCTTCTCGATCTCTTTTTTACTTCTGTTCCTGACTCTTGCCGTACTACACAGCTCTGCCCTCTTGGCAACTCTGATCATGCAGTAGTGTCTGTGAACATCTCCTTCCGCCCCCTCCAGCTAAGAACCTCCAACCAACAGAATACTTTTTTGTTATCAACGTCCCGTGATTTCCTTCTTGACGTCCCTTGGAATTGTTTTTAATAATTCTATTAAAAAAAGCGCGCCTGGCGTCTCCTCCTAGGTGAAAGTCGGCATCAATGCTTTCATTCCAACAAAGAAATACCAAATTAAAACGCATTCATATCCTTAGTTCTCGCCTGCATACTCGGTTGCTATATCCGGCAGGAATCACTTCTTTCCGCTCTACCAGAGCGGCTCGTCTGATTGCAGCAGACGTCTCTTTGTCTCTGCTCGTAACGAGTGCAAACGCGCCCTCAAAGAAGCGAAGTTATTGTTTGCTGAAAGAATGAAACAACGTATAGCATCTCGCAAGTTCGGTTCTAGAGATTATTGGCGGCTCTGCAAGAGTGTGCGGAACAACAGCAAATCCTCAATCCCTCCTCTATTCAATGAATTCGAAGTCCTGATGTCTACAGCAGATAAGGCTGACTGCTTTGCTTGGAAATTCTCTTCCAACTCAACAGTCGACTCATTTGGAGTACCCACAAATGATTCCCCTCACCCTTAGAACTGAGGCTCTACTTAGTGATATATGCATAACCCCGTCAATGGTCTCGGACATCAGTTCTAAATTAGACTCCCATAAGGCAAATGGAGGTGATGGGATCCCAGGCGTAGTCCTAAAGAAATGAGCCCCCGAGCTGACTCCAGTCCTCTCCAAACTTTACAGCTATTGCCTCGCTGCTTTCTGCTTTCCAACTTGTTGGAAGTCCTCCTTTGTAGTTCCTGTTTTAAGAAAACACTGGAGAACCTTCTGACCTCTCTATCGCCCTATTAGTCTCTCACCGCTTTACAGCAAAGTATTTGAGGCTTTATTCAATGCTAAATTAGTTATGCATCTTACCACTCATGACCTACTTTCTGATAAACTATATAGCTTCCGTTTTTCCCGGTCTAGCCATCACCGAATATGTATATTAAGCTCTTGATAATAACGGCGAAGCTCGCGATGTGGCTGTAGATACCTCAAGCGAGTTTGACAGGGTTTGGCTTGCTGGTCTTCTACGTAAGCTTCAGGGTTACGGTATTACAGGACGATTATTTGATTTAATCCAATCATTCATATCAAATCGTGAAATGAAGGTCGTTCTGAACGGTCTCGCTCCCAGATCCTTTCATGCGGATGAACCACAAGGAGCTCTCCTGGCTCCTACGCTGCTTCGGATCTTCATCAATAATCCTCCTGGTGTCATCAATTCCAAAGTAGACATTCATGCAGATGACACTGCCATTTACTCCTGTCTCAATAGTAAATCCGACAGAGCTGACAAAGTTAACCTGGCCGCTCTTCTTGAAAAGGACCTCCAATCAGTGGTTAACTGCAGCAGGAAATGGCTTTTAAACTTTAATGCCTCCAAAACTAAACGGCTTCTATTTAACCAACATAGAGAAAATTACCTTCCCGCCATCAGCATGGCTGATGCTCAACTCCAGGAGAGTGTCTCACTAGGACTTTTTGGCCTCACGTTTTCAACTGACTTGAAGTGGAAAAACTATATTGAATCAATAGCTGTATCTGCTGTAAGGAAGGTTGGATCACTGTGCCGTGCCAGAAGTTTTTTCTCGTCAAAGTCCATCTTGTACATTTACAAATCTACCATTCGCCCGTGCATTGAATACTGTTAATATATCTGACCCTGACTAACCCTGACTTGTCTTCTCGACTTCACTCACTTTCTTCCCAACGTGATGTCTTTTCTACAAATATTTTCATGGCAACTGCTCTGACGACCTTTTTCTCTTGGTACTCCGACTAAATGAATTTAAGCCTACTGATACATTTTACCGTTGAAATAATTAAATGTAATCGCCACTTATTCTCCAACAGTTACTTTTCTCGCACTTCTCGCTTGTGGAAATCCCTTCCGTTTACTTGCTTCGTTGATAAATACAATCTTCAAAAATTTAAATACAACGTCAATCGCCATCTTCATCTTCATGAAGCGCGTTCATCTGTTATACTTTCTCTCACTTCCATTCTCTGTAAACCCCTGCGTACTTGTGGCATTCCCACCTTGCATGGGGTGAAATTATTAAAATATATATATAAATATATACTAACAATCAATACAATAACAAGCAACACTGTCTTTCCACGACTAAAAGTTCCATGTGAAGATCGAGATAGGTATGCTCTTTCTCATACTCTCTCTCTTTCTCCCATACACACACGCACACACACATACATACGCACACACATGTTACTGGAAGAGTTAGAAACATCGCTAAGGAGCGAGAACAATAAAAGAGTTATCTGGGGGACAGGAGATAGCGATTAAATTGCATTTACATTTTTGGAGATTAAGCTTAACTGGAAAGTATGGAGTTGGAAAAGAGTTCCACAGGAGAGAAGTGCGAGAAAAGAAACTGTTAGC
Organism: Acanthosepion pharaonis; assembly: GCA_903632075.3. Taxonomy (NCBI): domain Eukaryota; kingdom Metazoa; phylum Mollusca; class Cephalopoda; order Sepiida; family Sepiidae; genus Acanthosepion; species Acanthosepion pharaonis. Next base: position 114,195 of record CAHIKZ030001491.1, read on the forward strand.
ATAGAACTTACGGTTACATCTAACCAACTCGACAGTAAATTGATGAGACCTCGTCCCCAGTATAGCACTGCCCTTAACTTAAAAAAAATCTAGGCACCATAGAAAGGGCCCAGAGAGGTAGCCTTACGGCGGTGGGAACATGACTGAGCCGAGTAAATTTGGATAAGAATCTTACACACACACACACACACACACACACACACACACACACACACACACACACACATATATATATATATATATATATATATATACTTTTCTTTACAATTGGAATTAAGATACCTTTAGTTAATATCCATTTTCACCTACAATTTTAATTTTAAAATTCGCAGGATTTTTCAAACTGTTTATGGTATCAGTTTGCTGTGTGATACTCCATATATATATATATATATATATATATATATATATAAAGCAAGAAAGAGTGAGTGATTTAGTGAGAGAGAGAGATAAACAGAGAGAGAGAGAAATTGTGAGATAGAGAGAGTGATGATTAAGTGAGAGTGGGAAAGAGATAGCGATAGACAGAGAGTGTTCGAGTGAGAGAAAGACAGATTGAGTGAGAGAGAAAGAGAAAGATGGAGTGACAAAGTGAGAGAGATAAAGAGAGTGTATGTGTGATTGAGAGATAAAGAGAGAGATAGAAATAGAGTGATTGAGTAAGAGAGAGAAGGCGATAGAGAAATAGAAGGAGAGAGTATTTGAGTGGGAGAGGGAGAAAGCGATAGAAAAAGAGAGAGAGTGATTGAGTGATAAAGAGAAAGAGATAGAGAGAGAGACAGTGTGTATGCGAGTGAGAGAGAGAGGGAACAAGTGTGTGTGTGTGAGAGAGTGAAAGAGAGAGAGAGAGAGAGAGAGCGGGGTAGGAGTTTACACAAATCAAGATTCTAAAACAGAAAAGCTTCGAAAACTGAATCTGTTCTACTAGAAAATAAAATTCTTTAGTCTTCGATGATTTTTTCCTGATCAAATTATTCCACCAATTTTATGATCTTGATCTGATTTTATTTCCCGCCATACAAATAAACTGCAAGATTATTTCTAACCGTAATTTTCTTCTGGCAATGTGAATACTCACAAGTTTTGCTACAGACACATTGGCTTTCCCTAACAATTGATTTGTTTTCTTACTATTCACCACTTGAACAATCATTTTGAAATTAGAATCATTCTGATTTCCGAAAAGTATCTGGTCCCAAGTGTTTCAAATAAGAGATTTTCTACCTGTGCATATATAAATCTATATATATATAAAACGGAGGATGTCTATGCGTCTGTGTGTCTGTGTGATACTTTTCACTCGAGATCCGCCCAACCAATTTTGATAAAACTTGGCACATACATTGTACAATATAAGAGATAGGTTCTTAGCGTAAAAAATCGATAATGCCAATCAAAAATCGATAAATTCAACTTTTTCCCTCCGATTTCGGTATGTAGGTTACTTACATCATGACGAGCTCAACGATACCTCATTTTTATTTCTATGCCACTGCGTTTAGCGAAAAACCGCAAAAAACGAAAAATCGATTTCAACACAAATTTTAAACTAAAAACTCCCTCAATTTTCAAGCAATTTAATACAAACTTCAGTCAATGTAGCTAACAATAAGTTGATTGTTTAACAGTTATTTAACTTGATAAGTGAATCCACCCATATAGTGACAACCCATGTAAATAGCGAAAAATGCTTATTTTTACTGGTTTCTTTCTTATTTTTTGTTGATCTTTCAACCAATTTTCATCAAACTTAACAACTGCTTTATAAATGTATCCTTTTTTACATCCCTGGTAGCACAGTGATAAATTGAATTTCAAAAACTCCAAAATAATTGTGGTCTAAAGTGGGTCTTCATGTTGCTTGTTTTACACCTTCATGTCCTCGGCTAACTTCGATTGAATAAATACAGACTACTTTTGTTATATCAGTAATTGCATTAATTCAAAATGTTTCTTTTTATTGAAAGTACTTTAAAGTAAGGTAGACACTGTTACATCTAAACATGATGCTGTTTTTTCTCCATTCTAATTGAACGCTTTTTCTAATCTGGGTATGGCTGCTAGTATTAGTATATTTATATTATTTTGTTATGTTTATGAAAGTTACTGCAGGAGACTCTAAACCAGTGAGTTAAGGAAATCTGGTTGAAAAGACTATCAATTGTATGAATACAGAATGTGTAGTCTTTAAAAGCGGGACAACCCGAGACGTGATGTTCGAATTGGAGATGACAAAATCAAGCATGTATGAAAATTTAAATAACTGAGAAGTGCTTCAAGAGACAACGAAAAATGTTGTGTCGCATTGGAATAGCAAAAGATGCCTTAAAAACTCTAAGCAAAATATTAAGTAATAGGAAAATTTAATAAGAAACAAAAAAAATGCATGTGTTGAACTGTTATGTAATATTAGTCCTCCCATATGGCATGTTAGCCATTTTCCTCCCCGATAAAATAGAGAGTTCAAACAACAGAATACTGTTCTTAAAAAGAGGGTTTTAAAGAGAATATGGACTACAAGGAAAACTATACTTAAAATTAGAAAGAGGCGATTGAAATTTCTAGGATGCATTAAGAGAAAAGAGCGATGGGAGAATTTAACACTCGCAAGACATGCTTTAGGTGAGAAGGAAACAGCAAGTAATCTACCCAAAGAGCTTGTAGAATAAATGGCTGAACACCGGTATGTGATGGAAATTAAAAAGGCAAACATTGCTGAGAGCTATAAAGTATTGGATGTTGTGAAGAGCTATGATCGACCACATCCTCTAGGGACACTCATCATAAAATGAAAATATTCAGTAAAGAAAGTATATATGATGATATCTATGAGATATTTATATATCACATAAATACTGATTGGGTTTCAACACTTTGACTTACTTTTTTCGGAACGTTTTTCTTTTAAATCATTTCTCTCGAAGGAAGGCGATAAAACCACTAAGACGCAAGAGGTTACTGAGTGCGAAATTATATGAGAAAAATAAAACATTATTTAAGAGCGGGAACAATAAAAGAACAGGAATGAGGAAGACATGATAACTATTACTGCATTTAAAGTTTTAATGATTAAAGTTGATTGGAAAACAAGACGCCCGAAGAGAGCAGATTTCTAAAATAATTTTATTTTTAAATCATAAAATATTTGTTATAATCTTATATCTATAATTCTCAAAACGTGTGTGTGTGCGTAATCAGATGTTGTTTATGCATTTCCAGTTTTCATCCGATTTTGATGAATTTTTTTTTGTTTAATAGATAATATAAGATAGTGACGGTTTTGAGTCCAAATTGTTGGCGACAATGGCTCTCCACTACTTCCTGTCCATTATAATTCTCAGCAACGTTTTACTATTTATTATCTGTTCTTGGATATATATCTTTCATAAAAACTTTAATAAAAAATAGTTTAAATTATTGCAATAATATTATTTATTATTATATAGTTCAATTGTCACGACCACCCCTATTCAAATTGTTAACCCCTATTTGGGGATGTGGCTCAGTTGCATCCAAATGTTGTTACTTGTTATTTTCGGGCGAGCTAAATTAAATTTAAACTGCTCCAATTGAACGGCATTCCAAACTATGAAAGACCCGATCAAAAACAGGTTATACTGCTAGTTTTATTTTATGAAAATTTCGTTATTGTTACAACCACATAGTATTTATTGCATTTTCATATATATTTCATATCACAACTGTTAAAAGACAGAAATAGCAACTCTTCAATTATAGCTGTTAAATTTAGTGCGTGAAAATATCTCAAAATGCTTATATACATACATTATGCACACATACTCACATATATAAACACATATATACACGCACCAATACACACATGAACATATATACACACATAGACTAACTACTGTGGCAGTAATGACATACCAAAGTTTCCATACCTACACATACACACAAGCAATCTCATATATAATAGGTGCCAACACACACATATACATTCAGAAACATACATATATATATATACATATATACATATCTACAAATAAACATATACATAAATATACCTATCTATAATAACAAGTACACATATATACGTACATACATATAAATACAACGATATTTAACCAAATACATATATAAACGTACATACATATACATACATAAACATACATCCATATCCAGAAATAGCAACTCTTCAATTATAGCTGTTAAATTTGGTGCGTGAAAATATCTCGAAATGCTTATATTTTTACATAAAAATAACAGAAAAATTCAATGGAAATTAAATAAGTTATGCTATGCAATTAAAGGTGAGGCAATGAAATAAGCATAGCTGATTGTGTATAAAAGGAAAAGTGTAATAGCATCAGTCTCGAAAACTAGCAGATTAGGTTTAAGGTTCTCGACTCAGTTCTAGACTCAGGACTGTCTCACAAGACAATAACTTAATGTATTACATCGTTGCTTCCTAAATTTGGTGACATGCTATTTTTAGTTCAATCCCTGGTACGTACTTGGACTCAGTGGAAACGAAGAGAGCCATAACCAAATAGCAGTCGAAATATCCCTAGGCATGTGTTTTCTTTTAAAATAATTTTCTTTCCTGAAAACATATCACAGCGGCCATCTTCAATATTAGGATTTCATTCCTCGATCGTTATTAAGACTCCAAGGCAGAAAGCGATTTCATTATTTTCCGCTTTGTATGTTAAGTTAAAGAATATATTTCCATAGCAATGTTATCAGACCTTTGATAACTTTACTACCGCCGTAATGTAGCTTCCCTGTACTTTTCCTATAAACATTTTCATGGTAATTGTACTGATGAGCTTTCCTCTTCAGTGCCTCTACTCCATGATTTTAATCTTAGTCCCCGATTAGCAGTTAGGTTTCGTCATTTTACTGTTTAAATAGCTCGATGTAATAGGGAGTTATATTCTAATATTTTATTCTCTCAGGCTTCTTGCTCTTGTGGAACTCTGTTCCTTCTCCTTGCTTTTCTGACGACTGCGATGTTCAAAAATTTAAATGTATTGTCAAACGTCATCTCGTATCCTGTTTTTTTTAAATACTCATTTGACATTTTCTCAGGTTACTTCATTCTCAGTACAATCTAGTATCTTAATTGCTTTATCGCTTTAATTGGGGTAAAATGATTAAAAAGAGATTATTCCGTATTTAGTTTTGAGTAATTCTTGATTTTTTAGAAAGGTTCGATCTATTATATTCAGAGTTATAGCTATTTCGAAAATTTTCTGCAATCTCAAATTATTGCTCCCCACCTTAACAAAATTATGTAATATTGCTTTATGACAATTGTAGTATTTTTTTTTAATTTAGCATTAAATACAAGCACCCTTTAAAAATGAAGTAGAGCCTTGTGCAAATTAATTGAAACAAAATGAATAATCCCGTTATTATCTACATTTTTTCGTATTTTTCCAGTGAAACATGAACCAGTGCATGATGTTAGTACTTCGTATTTTCATTCCACAAAGATTGACCACAGATTCTCGATTAGATTTAAATCAGGAGAGTTTCTGTGCCAGTCTATAGTACTTTGATTTGCTCATTGGTTAGGATTGCCAATGTGTTCGTGCAGCGTTACAATTTTCGAACGCTTCCTTGGAGTAACGTCCATCGCAGACAATGACCGTAGGACAACTAATCGACAGAGTAGAAAATAGGCGTGATAAAAAAATCTGATGCAATCACGGCTAACGCAATATTTTTCAAGGTAAAAGAAATTCATCATGTACCCCGAAAATAGATTCATTTTACTGCACACCACTGCAAATGACCTAATATGAGAAAAAATAGAAATCGATTACACCCTGTCAATCCAGTGGGTCTAAAACTGACCGTATGATGAAAGAAAGAAAACTAAAGCGATTGTTTCAATTAATTTGCACAAGGGTGTAGTATTGATCTGGTTCTATAACATTCTAGAAGGTTCTGCAAAACTATATGTAAGTGCCACGCACTGCGATAATTCATTCGTTTTGCAACCATGGCTAAGATTGATTGATTTGTATGTTTAATCGCCAACAACTTCTTTATGGTCATTTAATGCCAAAATTTAATCTTCTTGGGAGTTTTGAAGTGTTAAAAATATGATATGTTATTCTGTTTTCACAACTGAATACATGGTAGATAATACTCAGCATTTGTGCATATACATGTTTGTGGGCACAAAATTACTAGAGGCGGTGATATTTGTGTGTTTTTTGTTCTAGTTCTTTGGAATACTGTTTGACTTAAGAAATTGTAGGGTATTATATGGACTAATATCATGAAAGTCCTCGTTCATATTGGTTGGTTGATTTTGTTTGGAGGTATATCAAACTCTGTGGGTTATTTAATGACGAAGGCTACATATTTTGTCAGTTTATGCTTTCGACTAGATATTTTTGTACAAAATTTTATACTTCAGAGTAAAGGTATATATTTTTTAGATATATATCTTGTAGACAATAAAATTTATTGTTGGTAATTTTATTTTAAAAATCTATTTTTATATTTTTTAGTGTTGCATTGATTGTCATCTTGCTATAAAAATGTTATGTTGATCATTGTATTATAAAGATATACTGTTGACTTATGTTTTGGGGGTTCACTATTTTCCCATAGCTGGGTCCCAAACAAGTGTTACCACCTCGGGTCAGGGTGGAACTAGGAATAACAGGAATCAAGAGGTAGTTCAACGCTTCTGAAAACCTCCAATCTCCCGACCAGATACCTTGCTGCCGGATAGTCGATACGTAAATGCAAAGTTATGGATATACGGCACTTTGCAAGCATTTTAATGTTACTAGATCGAAAATTAAGAGCATTATTAATAAGTACAACGAGATTCATTGTGTTGAGGATTGGCAGAAAACGGTTAATTCATGAGACAACAGAAATGCAAATTGTTAGAGATGTCTCGAAGAATCCACACTTAATAGAAAAGGACATTTTCAATGATATACAGACAGCAGGGCTGGATATATCCACGAAGACCGTTAGATGCATTCACTTAGCAGGACTTGTTGTCAAAGGAAAACCTCCATACTAAAGGCTAAACAACTAAAAAGCAGATTAGCTTATACTAGAAGCCAACTAGAAAATGGGGTGGATATTGGAACTTTGTTTTATGGTCAAATGAGACCAAATTAGAATTATTTGGTTACTTGAATCCCAAATATTTATTTAAGTTATAATTAACATGGTGGTGGGAATATTATGCTTTAGGGATGTTTCGCCGCTTCTGGACGAGCAGAACTAGTGAGACTATAGTCTCACAAGTTCTGCTGGTATCATGGATAAAGAGCGTATTATGGGTATCATGGCTAAAGAGCGGTATTTGAGTATTCTTAAAAGTAATATAAAACAAGGTGCTCGAAAACTGTCTTTAATGTGCTTCTGTACGCTCTAATATGGCAATGGTCCGAAACACGACGGGAATTTCATCATTTGTGAATAAATAAACGTGGGAATTTCATGAAAATTTGTGGGATCCTAGTTTTATTCATAATTGTGGGGTAGGGCGGATACGAATAATTCTGACACCAATTTTACATAACATAATACGGAGAGAACAGAATGTGGCACCATGCATAATTAGAAAACTGAAAAGAGATATTCATAAATATATGATTTGTTTTTTTCGGTTTGTTAACCATTTGATAATTATTTAGTGCTGAAAAATATTTCGGGGTTAGGAATAATTCTTTCTTTACATTCAGGCGATCTGAGAGAAAGAAAGAAAAGAAGAAAAGGAAGGAAAGAAAGGAGAAAAATAAATAATACGAAACCAGGTCGTAAGCGAAAACACACACGCTCAACTGGCACATATCAGATGTCAAAAATATCAGGTCAAGCACTTGACCTACTTCCGTGTCCGCGGAGGATGGAAGTTTGTTATCAATTTGGTTGAAGAAATAAAGTTTAGAGACAATGGAAAAAATATGATAGGTAACAGGTGGGAAGTTTATCTAAGGATATACAGACAATCCATTAATACGAGAATCCAGACAATTCCAGAATTGAAAATACAGTCACACAAGATGATGATTAGAAAATGCTTTTTTTTGAGATAATTAAGATTTTTGTTGTCAAGCTCCGAGCGAAGGAAAAAGGGAAATATTTTTATTAGTTCACGTTAACGCCACCCAGGGTGATGTCGCTTTTTGAGATAATACAGATTTTTATTATCGGCCGGAGGAGAATGAAATATTTTGTTGCGTTCAGAGAAACGCCGACAGGTCTAAGAAATCCCTTTCTTAGATCGTATCCAATTAGCGATAGGATGTTTGACAAATACCGCGTGTAAAAGAAACCGGGATTGTCATTTTCGTACGAAAAGGACAATTTAAATTTTTGTTTCTTTAAGCAAGGTGTTTCTTCCCCCAGAACAGGGCCACGGATTGTCCACGCCCAATTAAAGACGTCACGAAGGAAGGAGGAAAGATACCGACCAGAGTCTCATTGGCCGAAGGCGGTCACATGATACATGAGGGAGGAGGAGAGACACCCGACCAGGACCCCATTTGGACGAGAGCGGTCACATGATGTGCGAGGGAGGAGGAAAGATGCCCGACCAGGACCCCATTGGTCGAGAGCGGTCACCTGACATACGAAGGACCAGGGGAAGCGAGTATACGCCCCCCCCAGAGGCACAGTAAGGAAGTAGGAGTGAAAGTAAGTTACCGAAGGTGGAAAATCCCTAATCTGAAATAATACGTCTTTAGAATTATCAAGAAAACCCTGGCGCCGACAGACCCACCCCAGTTTTTGACTGCCTCAATAAAAGCGGGACCCCAACCGACAGAAATCAGTTGCAGTTGCGCCGCGGACGGCGAGGGAGTTTGAGCGCGGGCGGCGGGCCCGGTTCATTCGCCCCCTTGCGGGCAAGAGAAGCCGAAGTGAAGAAATTCGCCCAACCCAAGTCGAAGTGAATAAGCTCGTCCAACCGAAGCCGAAGAGAAGAAGTAAATTCGCGCACTGACGGCAGAGATGAGTGAACAATAATTCAGACTCTGAAGAGAGAGTTAGTTGGAGTTGCAGCGCGGACGGCGGGCCCGGTTCATTCGCCCCTTTGCGGGCAAGAAAGGCCGGTCCGTTTGGCCTAAGTGGAGAAGTTGGAATCAGACCGAAGTGAAGAAATTCGTCCAACCCAAGCCGAAGTGAATAAGCTCGTCCAACCGAAGCCGAAGAGAAGAAGTTAATTCGCGCACTGACAGCGGAGATGAGTGAACAATAATTCAGACTCTGAAGAGAGAGTTAGTTGCAGCCACGGACGGCGAGAGAAATCAGCCGTGAACGACAGGTAGAGATCAGCGCCCAGTGTTGAAACCAAACCACACCCCGAAATGCAAATTTCTAGAGAGCAAGCAACTCGAAGCCTTAAAGTTGTATGGTAGAAGCTTGGTGCCACTGTCCACAAAACGGGTCGGGAGGTAGGAATAATCTTGTGTAACGAACAATTAGATATAAAAAGTTGTTACCTTTTTCTTCAATATTTTTTGACCTTGTGAGTTTTATTTATCTTGTGTGTTATCACCCCCGTTGGACTCAGCTTGCATACGGCCCAATCCCTGTTTGATCCCGTCTGCCTAAGATATAATCACAACGTGGGTAGACAGACCGGAGATCAGTGTAGTTACCCTGGTAACCAGGCGTTGGAAGCGGGTTGGGAACAACGAGGCTGGTATTCATCTAGCCAAAGGGTTAGAACGTCACACTTGGAGCAGCGAGGAGCGAACAGCTGGCGTCGCGAACGGGATCGAACGACACAGTCGACGCTGCGACCAGGGGGGACGACGTCACAGAATACATATAATATCTATACTATAACATACACCACGCACACACACACAACACACACACAAACACACAGCCACACGCACACATACAACACACACACACACACACATACATACATATATATATATATATATATATATATATATATATATATATATATATATACCATTGCGCAAATTAATTGAAAAAAAACGAATAATTTTGTATTTATTTACTTTTTTCTCTTTTTTTCAATGAAACATGATCCATTGGATATGTTAGTACTTCGTATGCCGATTCCACGAAGTCGTTCCTTGCAGATTGACCACAGATTCTGGACTGGATTTAAATCAGGAGAATTTCAGAGCCACTCTATAGTACTTTGATTTACTAACAGTTAAGTCTTGTCATTGTGTTCGTGCAGTGTTGCATTTTTTTTCTTAGAGTAACGCAGTCGAGACAATAGTGTCTGGGCGTGATGAAAATCTGATGCAATCACAGATGACGCAATATTTTTGAAGACGAAACAAATTTCATTATACATCTCGAAAATAAACTCATATTGCTGCGCACCACTGCAAATAAATAATCTGAGGAAAAAATAGTAATCGATTACACACTGTCACTCCAGTGGGTCAAAAACTGACCACATGATGAAAGAAAGGAAACTAAAGCGGCTGTTTCAATTACTTTGCACAAGGGTCTCTCTCTCTCTCTCTCATATATATATATATATATGCGATTGCATGGATAGTAGTTTGTCACTTTATCTGAAGATCGCGAAAGCGTGAAACCCGGGGTTATAAACTATTATCCATGCAACCGCGCATATATATATATATATATATATATATATATATATATATATATATATATATTAGCTCTATCACAAATATTGAGCACTTTTCAATTAATGCCGCGCGTACACCCCCGACAAACACATCCCCATATATATATATATATATATATATATATATATATATATATATATATATATATATAAATTAAATTTATTTTCTTTGGAGTTTTTAAACATTTAAATTACTATCAAACGTT
>CAHIKZ030001491.1:130000-135000 GCA_903632075.3 Acanthosepion pharaonis
TTTGTGGGCTTATTTTGAGACAGAATAAATATTATCATTGTTGTATTTGCTGTTAAAACAATTGTTTAAATGTTAAATTAAAAAAATAATCGAGTATACTGAATAAATAGTAAAAATAAACATTATTTGTAACATTTATTCAATTCTAAATGGGAAATTAAAATTTTAAAAAGATTTTGTCTGAAGCAGACACTGAGTTGTAAGTTCGGTCCTCACTGAGTGGACCAAACATTCGGTCTTGTGCCACATCTAAGTTACGCATAGAGAAAAAAAGGGCACTTCGATGTGGTGTAATAGTTGGTAGGCTTGTCTCGCTAGATCAATTACGATTGAGAAATGAGTTTGAACCTCACTGTGTGAACTACACATTCGACCTTGTGCCACATTTAAACTCGCCAAGATTTGCTAAGATTTCTAAATATTATAACTGTTTCTTTTTATTCCTAATAACCGAGAACAATATGTGAACAATATTTGAAAGCCTTAGCAAATATCACAAAAGGGTAACATAGGTTCCAGCATCAAGATTTATACGATTGATGACAGTTTCTTCATATAGATCTATCTATATATCTATCTATCGTATTCTGCTAAAATCGATCTATCTATTGACCAATCGAACTATTGATCGATAACAGTCTCTTCATATCTATCTAGCTATATATCTATCTATCTAAATATATCGATCGAACTATCGATAGATGACAGTCTCTTCATATCTATCTATCTATCTATCTATCTATCTATCTATCTGATTCTGCTAAAATCTATCTATCTATCTATTGATAGATCGAACTACTGATCGATAACAGTCTTTTCATATCTATTTATCTATCTATCTTTGCGTTCTACCCCGGTCTTTTGAATGTCTGAGAAATCTCAAAGCAAAATTTGTGTCTTCCGACAGGAATTGAACCTGTACCCTACACAGAATCGCCATATGGCCTAACGTGCTATACCATTTAACTACAGAGGAAGCGTCTGGTTAGCACGGTTAAATGACTGTTTTTGAACTAGAATCTTCCTATGATTCCTCTCGAACGCTCATATCTGCTCATTTAGCTTCTTCTGTAGCTAAATGGTATAGCACGTCAGGCTATATGACGGTTCCGTGTTGAATACAGATTCCATTCCTGTCGGAGGATACAATTTTTTTCTGTGAGATTTCTTGGGCATTCAGGCCGGGAAATGTTGTTAATACTGTTTATTATAAACAGAGCATTTACTCAAATATTTGTATCTATAAAAATAACGTATAAGCAATATATATATATATATATATATATATATATATATATATATATATATATATATATATATATATACTCTGGGTGAGATCATTTAAAATTACAATAAATTACGCAGCACTTAACCGCGTTATTTAGAACGATTACTTTACGTAAATGTAAAACAGCTTTAATTGGCAATAATATGTAACATGTGTCTATAAAAAAAGCACTGTTGATTATTTAAGGCTAATTTGTTTTAATAATGCACTGACTATTTTTTTGGTCATGTAGCAATAATTAAAAGTAAAATGAGTAACCAAATAATCGTTTTAAGTTCTATGAATATCGATTTCATTTAAAATATCCTTTTATATATCCTACTCTCAACCCAAGCGCCTTTAAAAAAATCATTGTTTTTTTACAATAATGTTCACCTCATGCAAGGCCCAAGTGCCATTCAAAGTAGAAGGTTGCAGAAGAGTTAGAGGTAAGAGGCACATTTTATTAGGGGAAGATAACAGTTAACACTAGATTTGAAGAGGTTAAGATTGTAGTGGTCAAAGACGCATCCTCTTGGGAGAAGGTTCCACAAGGCAGCAGTTAGTGGGAAGATGCCGTTCGAGTAGCATTTTTTCTTGCTAATGAGGGTATGATGGTGGTTCGCTAAAATGGGCGTGGAACACATGCAGAAATTTGACAGAATCTGTAATTATCTCATAAAATGTCCCCAGATAATATTGTCGATATATTTTTTAATTTTGTAGCATTCTTGTGAAAAATGGATTTTTTCTTTAAATTGTCAACTTTGGACCAACAAGCCTGAAAAATTTGATCAATCTCTTACAATATAAGATAACAGAAATCTTAACTTAAAGTGTTATTTTTGCTTTTTTGTTGTTTATATATAATCTTTTTATACTCATTTTAATGTTTGTTGCTAAATGTTTTTGTTTATACCCAAGGCGTTATTTGTCTAGGACAAACGGACAGAATTTATTTTATACCTGGACGATGCAAACATTTCCAGCATCTTTAAGAACAAAACCGATGATCAATATAAAAAAAATCAAAAAGCAAAACAAATTCCAGCGTAGAGTTTTCAGTTTCGTGTAAAATAGAAGAGTCTCCTTTTCTGTCTTGATAAAGGTCTTATCATTGGCATGTCACAATATTTGACTAAGAAAGCGTGTAAATAAGTCCTTGGAAAACCACTTTCGCATAATTACTTTCCTAGCTAGGCGTTAGTGTGTGGGAGAGTGATGTAACGGCTGTCGGCGAGAACACAGTGGAATCAGCGACACGAGTTCAAATTCCGCACTAGTACTCTCAGCAAAGGCATAAATTCGTCGCTTCTAACTCCAGTTATGGGTTAAGTTGTAGAGTAGATTGTGCACTCTGGCCTTGGCTGGCAACCAGACTAAGAGAAGGAAAATTCTCGATTTCAAACTGTTGAAAAAACAACGAGGAACCAACACATTATCTTCCCCAATAATGTATCTTTACTTCACAGATAAATAAAAAGAAGAGACCGATACAGAGTCATGATCGCTTACCTCCTGAAGAGGGCATACTATTAAAAATCAGTTCATGTGTTAGCCTTAGTTACACATTATGTAGGGCTACTCTAATAGTAGCATTCTTTAATTGTTAAAGATTTCCCGCCTAATACAATCTTCTAAACAATGGATAAAACAACAAACAACTAAAAAATCATGACAATTCACATATAATAAATAAAAGGTAGCTGTGGCGAGCCATGATCGCTTATGTCCTGATGGGACTTGACATTATAAAAAAATTAGACAACACAAGTAAAATGCTCTTACACTCTTTGTGAATCTTGACAGAAACCAGCTATTATCCTAAAACAAAGTAATTCTTTTAGCCTACCCATTAGATGAGGTTTATCATAAAATATACTTTAGCCACACAACTTAGAAATTTATCTAGGTGAAAAAATAATGTCATCTAATATAAGAAGGGTGTGTCAGAGATATCAGTGTCAGGTATGAAGAAAGAACCAAATGTCTAATGCAGAGGGTTGGGGGGGGGAAAGAAGTTGTATAAGCCAATCAGGCATTACGTTGGAATTGGACACTTTTCTGTGAGAAGCAGACGAACAAATTGGAACAATGTCTGCAGTTTTGCAAAAGGAAAAACATGACCTCTGGAACAGGACTGCGTTTTGGTGTTGAGTTAATGGCATTGCTGATTCTCCATCCAGATGACCATTACAGCGAGACAGACCGCACAAGAAAGACGACAGGCGTCATAGAAAAAGATCCAGAAAATTTGACTAATAGTAACAAGCTGTAGAGAAAAAGACGGTTGGTGGGCATGAACAAAAGACAGGAGGGTGACTTGCAAAGAGGATGAATAAAACAAGATTGGAAAGGAAGTGAAGAGGTTGTGAATAGGATGAGAAAAGAAGGAAGGACAGATATGTATAAGTAGGAAAATGAGAAAGAAGAAGGAGAAAGAAGAAGCAGAAAAAGAAGAAAAAAGAACAAGAAAGAAGAAGAAGAAGAAGAAAGAAAGAAAGAAAGAAAGAAAGAAAGAAAGAATGAAAAATATGTGTGAGAAAAATAACTAAATGTGAAAGTGAAAAAGAAAGGGGGAGAGAGAGAGAGTGGTGAGGAGGGAGATGGAATAAAATTGGAAGTATAAAAGGAAGAGGAAAATGAAGGCAAAATGAAAGAAAGAAAAGGAAGACGAATAAAAAAAATGAGAAACCGAGAGATGGTGGGCACAGGGAGAGAGAGTGAATGAATAAAGAAAAGGAGGGATTAAAAGCAAATACTTAGAGAAGGAGGAATGGGTGAAGAATAAATAGCAACTTCGAGAGAAAAAGATAGAAAGACAGAGAGAGAGAGAAAACAGTGTGAAAGGAAAAAACGGAAAGAAATATAAAAAGGCAACTATTTAGTGACAAAAGAAGGGAAAAGAGTGAATAAAGACTTAGAAAGAAAGAAAGAAAGAAAGAAAGAAAGAAAGAAAGAAAGAAAGAAAGAAAGGGATAAAGAGATAGTAGAAAAGACGAAACAAGGGAAAAGGAAGATAGAAATAGTTGGGAGAAAACTGAGGAAGAACAAATAAATTAAAACCAAAGGTTCTTATTTGAAAAAAGTGGAAGAAGTCAATAAAAGAAAGAGGGTTCGAAAGAAAAAGAAATAAGAAAAGAGAAAAGAAAAAAAACGATGGAGACAGGAGAGAGATTAAAAGAGAGGTGGATTGGTTATAAAATGAATGAAAGCCAAAGATAGATAAAGATGAAGAGAAGAGGAAATAAGAAAGAGACGTCATCACTCGTGAGATGGCCATTAAGAGATACGTAACACAATAATCTGGCGCCATTTCGTCTTCAAAACCTAGACCAGGTACAATAAATAGTAGTAATGTTTCAATTCCAGACCCCACAGAGATACTGACACGAACAGCAATATAGTCATAAATGAAGAAAATGTGCTTCTGTTTTGTTTTGTTTTTAGTCCAAGTGACGTCACTTTGCAAATCTAACACGACACGTAAAAAGCAAACATATTTTCAAATTTTCATGTTTATAACTGCCTTCAAACATCTGAACGAATTTCAAACTAATTTTCAAAAATGATTTATGTGTCGCCGAATATTCTTAAATCATTAGTGGTTCGATAAATTTAAGCAAGACTATACTAAATACGTTTATGTGTGTGCAACATAGTTTATATATATAAAGATATTTGTTATGTTTATACGTTCTTTTTATAGATACAAATATTTAAGTAAATGCTC
>CAHIKZ030001491.1:137500-147500 GCA_903632075.3 Acanthosepion pharaonis
ATTTAGGCTCTACTTATGTATTGAGCACTGTTTATTTAAAAATAAAAAAATACTAAAGAACTTCGGATTATTAACCTAAAGGGTTCTTTCCTATTTTTCTATATATTTACACACACACACACACACACACACACACACACACACACACACACACACACACATATATATATATATATATATATATATACATGATTAAAATGACAATGAAATCTACCTATAAACTATGTACAAATTATGTTGCACACACATGCACATACATAAACAAATTGAGTATGGTCAACATTTGCCAAGTATAATTCTAAGGTTAATCTCGGATAGACGGCGATTAAAACCATTGAGATCTTGAAATAATGACTGAAATAAAATAGTTCATACATTGAGAGAAGTTGAATTATTAGTCGACATCATTCTTACAGGTCAACGATTACATGGCTACTACCACAGTGAGTTAGACATTTATGCTTGAATAAAAATGATCAGAGCATAAGTAGGAACCTAACTTGTTTAAAATATATATGTCGGCGCTATTTTAATATGACATTTATTGTTTTACTCGTATCAACTTTAATAGCCAAGATTAAATGGCAAAGCTACATACATCGAGTCGTTAGAACGTGCACATTTCCAAATATGAGACCCAGACGTCGAGTCGTTAGGACGAGCACTTTTCCGACCATGAGACCCAGGTTCGAATCTCATAATGGTCGATTTGTTAAAAACATTAATTCTTGATGTTATGGAAAGCAATTACAGCGGGCAGCAGTTTTGGAAAGTGCCTGAAAACCATACCACGGTTTGACCCAATTCTTGTGGGTGAAGTTGGGTATGCCGAGAGTTTCAGCATGCTGGCCTTGATTATAGGGTGGGTAGAGCGAGAGTTTCAGTGTACTGGCCTTGACTATAGGTTGGGTAGACCAAGAGTTTCAGCGAACTGGCCTTGACTATAGGTTGGGTAGTCCGAGAGTTGCAGCGTACTGGCCTTGACTATAAGTTGGGTAGTCCTTGAGTTTCAGCATACTGGCCTTGACTATAGGTTTGGTAGACGGAGAGCTTCAGCGTACTGGCCGCGACTCTCGGTTGGATAGACCTAGAGTTTCAGCGTACTGGCCTTGACTATAGGTTGGGTCGACCGAGAGTATCAGCGAACTGGTCTTGACTATAGGTTGGGTAGACAGAGAGTTTCAGCGTACTGGCCTTGACTATAGATTGGGTAGACCGAGAGTTTCAAGGTACTGGCTGTGACTATAGGTTGGGTAGACAAAGAGTTTCAGCGTACAGGCCTTGACTATAGGTTGGGTAGAGCGAGAGATTCTGCGTACTGGCCTTGATTATAGGTTGGGTAGACCGAGAGCTTAGGCGTACTGGCCTTGACAATAGGTTGGGTAGACCGAGAGTTTCAGCATACTGGCCTTAACTATAGGTTGGGTAGACCGAGAGTTTCAGCGTACTTACCATGACTATAAGTTGGGTAGACCTAGAGTTTCGGCGTACCGGCCTTGAATATATATTGGGTCGATCGAGATTTTCAGCGTACTGGCCTTGATAAGACTATCGAAGACACTGCATCTGGGGTCTTGGACAGGCAACTGCAGCACCTCTTGGAAAACTGCTCTAGTATACAAGATACGAAGTGTCAGCCATTACATACGATGACTCCAATATCTGGCCTCGAATTTTGTCACTGTTTTCTAACATTTTAAGAACAAATCCACCGTCATTCAAATCTATCTATCTAGCTCTTAATCTTCTAGTTTTACCTATGGTTATTTTTATCGCCTCAAGCTCTTTTAGTGGTTGGTTTTAGTTATGTTAAGGAGGTTGTAATAAACTGTTCTTTCACTGGGCTGGGCAAGTGTTTGTACCTGATTAACCCAGTAACAAGAACTTATTTTCTTTTTAATCCTAGCATATGTATTTCATCTGTGTCACTCACCTCGACTTTACCCACAAAATCGAACATTCCTGAATTAGCTCAGCTGTCGCACCATTTATACACATTTAGCAAAACAGAATCTGTGACATCACTGTAACAGTAAAAGTAGTTTTTATATTAACTATTATTACTCGCAACATTTTTCGAATGTTTTTAGATAAAACATTATCAGTTATTATTATATTTTGAATTATAACTCTTTAATTGCAAATAGCGCGAATCTTCGTAGCCTAATCGGTAATGGTACTGCTTCGGAAAGCCTGGTTAAAGAGCCGAAGATATATTTCCTCTCCCTGCTGTTTACAACTGGTCTTGGAAAGACGATCTGGAACCAGGAATAACCGACTAAAAGAAAAAGCGTAATGAATTTGGACCAAAATCTAATGAGTTAGTACTGAAAAGTCCTCAGACGGATCAAGGATTTTTAAAAAAAAATTCTCATATTTGGTCAGATTTTAAGAATTTGGTTGGGAAGTTCTCTAGCGTAATTGTTAACAGCTTAGAAAGTGATACCGGCGAGGCAAGTTCAATTCCGCGTTTAGTTTGTTGCAATCACTTAAGAATGGTATAGATCCCTCTCTTCTACAACCGGATATGAGTTAAATAACACGGTGGAGTGGAGTCTATAGGCTTTGATGACTGTCAGTTTAAGAAAAAGGCTACTTTAATGTCAGAACTGTGGAGAAAAGAACGGAAAACAACTCCTCTTAAGATGAATCCGTGGGAGGAATATATGGGGAGGAGAAAATCGCGACAGTCCTGAAGAGACATGACATTAAAAATACAAGCGATATATATATATATATATATATATATATATATATATAGTTTAAAATTTGTGTATTTA
Source organism: Acanthosepion pharaonis (assembly GCA_903632075.3). NCBI lineage: Eukaryota > Metazoa > Mollusca > Cephalopoda > Sepiida > Sepiidae > Acanthosepion > Acanthosepion pharaonis. The sequence goes on from CAHIKZ030001491.1 coordinate 140,281, forward strand.
GGCAGCAATCCTTCTTTCATGCACATTTCATTGAATACGACAGACAAAGTGCTTTTATTTAGTTTTTTTTTATACAGTTTCTCATGCGATCTAATAATCTTTTCTTTTTGGGTGATAAATTATATAATAACTGTCCGAATGTTCTTTTTATCCGAGCGCTTTCGGCTATACATTTAGCCATTTTCAAGGATTACATATTTTAACTGTTAAATAAGAAATAGTTTGTTGTATGTATGTTTTATAAAATGTTTTCATTTTTCAAATTGATATAGATATATATGTAGGTACTAAAAGAAGCATATTCATGAACGTGTGTGTATAAGGAAGTTTAATATCGTGTCGCAGTTGTTGTTCAATCGGCGCATAAAAATGTGTGTATATATGGATAAACGAATGCTGTCAAGTCAGGGCTAAAAACGAAAATGATGCCTATTTGTTGCCATTAGCTGGACAGGTAAGGCAGTTAAGGTAGTTTTTCTCACAACCATTAGAGCATGACAACGACAGCTTTTTTATTGCGATTCCAGGTTGTCAAAATTGTTTTCAGTGTAAGCCTTTCTCTCTCTCTCTCTCTCTCTATCTCTCTCTTTCTCACTCTCTCTTTCTCTCTATCTATCTATCTCTCCCGTCTCTCTCCGTCTCTCTCTCTCTCTCTCTCTCTATATATATATATATATATATATATATATATATATCAGACTGTTTATTATTGTTGAGATGTTGAGTGTTTCCGCGTGGGTCTATTGAAATAAGGACAAACACATACGTAGGGAAAAATACTGGTATATCTGAAGAGGTATTTACAACAGAGAGATTAGTAGTCAAACGAACGCAGGTTAGACAGTAACAATCAGAAAGAGTATAAAGTCCAACTGTATCTTCCGGTAGAGAGACGGAGTGTGATGGTCACCTGATCTTCCCAGAACTCTATAGAACTGTCCTATAAGTAGTAGAGAGATCAGTCCATTCTGATGAGAAGGTGGGTGAGCCCCAACAATTATCTATGTCTCTTCATTAGCTATCTTTTTTCTTTTCTTTTTTTAATCATTTCACCGAAGCAAGGCAATAAAGCCACTAAGACATAAGGAGTTACTGAGTATTAGAGAGTATGAAAGAAGAAAAATACTATTAAAGAGAGAGAACAATAAAAAAAAGAAACATAAAATGACGATAGACATTGTATTTATATTTTTGAAGATCATAGTTGACTTGGAAGCAATAAGCCGGAAGAGAGTTCCACAAGTAATAAATGCAACAGAAGAAACTGTTAGCATAGAACTTACGGTTAAATCTAGCTATTTCAACTGTAACTTGATGAGACCTTGCCGCCAATGTAGTACTGTACTTAAATTCGTAAAGTCTTCGTACTACAGAGGAAAGTTCATCAGAACAATTAACACGAAAGAAAAGGCACAGGGAAACAACATTACGACGTTGAGAAAGGAACTGAAGGACAGATGCCAGATCAGGACCAATAACATTGCAGATTCTTCTTTGGATTTTAGCAAGAATCTTTAAATGTACAACAGGAGCAGCAGACCATAAAAAATTAAGTTATAGTTGTACTGATAATCTAGAAAAAATATACAAAAACATAATAATAACATTTCGAATAAACACTTAAACCTAAATAAAAATAATAGTGATTCCAGGACGAAAAATATTGATAATAAATTATGTAACTGTAGAAATCCCATAAATTGTTTATTACAAAATAAATATCTTGCTGAATCTATAGTTTACCAATGTACTATTTCATCTATTGAAAATTCAGATGTTAAGAAATTTCATATTGGAAGCAAAAAAGACTTTTTATTTTAAGATGGTACCAACATATTCTCCTTTCAACAACAATGGGTATTGTAACCGAACATTCCTCTCTAAATATTTTTAGTATTTAAAAGAAATTGATTAAAAAAAAAAACACAGTAAAATGGAAATTATTAAAAAAACGAGAATTTGTAAGTCATTAAATGACCCATGTCCTCTGTGTCTACATGAAAGCTATATATCATTAAGTTTCCTAAAAATAATGATTTATTAAATTAACGAAATGAATTAACTGTATTTTGTAGGCGAGGCACAATGTTTACATTAAAATACAGTTAATAGGATTTTTTATAATAAAAAATCTATATATTATAATTATATATCTCTTATTTGATTACATATAATGGTAAATATAATATTTACTTAATTCCTTGACTTAATTTTAACATTGTCATGTCTAATTGAACTATTGAATGTAATAAGTATTGTATTTAAATCAAAATAATTAAATATATAAAACTTATTTAATCATACTAGAGGCCCCTTTAAGACAGTCCTAAAGAATATACAAATAAATAAATAAATAAAATAAAATCCCAAAATTAACCTATACATAACATTATAGTATTAACATATACCTCTCTGATTTATTTCATTGTATCTTATGAATATACTCTTAATCGAAAGAAATGGTGACACATTTATGCATGACGTCTCATCTAGACAAGTATAAGTAACATACACACACCTAACCTCTAACCTACGTCTTTTTTATTTTTCTACTTTAGCTTAGATGTGTCTTTTGATTCGTTAAACACATAACATAACATTTTGAAATCTTGTTCCCAATCCTACTTAAACACTTCAATACAACGCCGATTTAGAAAATAAATCATTTTATTCAAAAGTTACTGAATATCGCTTGATAATTGAACAACTTTAAGGTTCCGAACATAGAAATTTCCGTGTTGCGATGAAAAACTATTTTTAAATAAAAATATTATCTACTTTGTATCGAGCACTTTTTTAAACAAATAAATGCAAAAGAACTCTAGATTATTAATCTGATTGATATATATATATTTGTATTTAGGCAGCAAATTCTCTTTTAGCCATGTCTGATTAAGTTAATTACAAACTTTATATCTGTTTAATTTTAGCATAATTCTTTTATATTTACGGGTATTTTTCCGTGTATTACTATCAAATGATGCAGTTACAGTGCATTTCTTGCATTATTTGATTATAATACACCGACAAATATCCGTGAATATGAACGGATTATGCTAAAAATAAGCAGAAATAATGTTTGTATTAATATATATACATACATATATATATATATATATGTATGTATATATACATATATATATATATATCAACAATTTTTCTCTTAACAAGAAGAGGTCACAGGCCTTACCTATTGTGCATCAGGCATAGTAAGTACTGGTACCTATCCTGGATTGCTGACGCATCCAGGATTGCTAGGAGTTTTAATTTATATTTTTCCTTTTGCAAAACCGTTTGTCCTATAACGGATCAAGAGCTCAGTTGGGTTTAGACAAAAGTTTAACGTTTTTCAGTAAATAGTGCTTGAACACAGGATTTCGTTTAATACACGATTAAAACATATGACATATATACGGTTTTTTAATGGTTCCGCTCTAAGCAAGGCAATGGTTGTATAATATTGTGGGTGGGGACAGAAAATGAAAGTGAAAGTGAAAGATAAGACTGAGAATAGAGAGGATTGAGGAAACGACACAAAAAGAAACAGGTTTCAAAGACAACAGGGCTAATTGAGGTTGCATTTAAATTTTGAAGATAATGGTTATCAGGGAAGTAAGAAAACGCAAGAGAGTTCCACAGGTGAGAAGTGCGAGAAAAGAAACTGTTGGTGTAGAAGTTGCGGTTGTATCTAACTAGTTCAACAACAAAAAAGTGGGACCTAGTTTCCAATCTAGTATCTATAAATTAATGAAGGAAGCCACGTCGAGATACCTTGTTTTGAAAGCTGACATTTCAGTTTGTCTCTCGATATGATTAGTGTGAATTTCAAGTATTTTTATGCGAAAAGAGAAAATGGTCGAAAATGAGAAAATTTTTGTCATTTAGCAGTCTTTTTTTTCTTTCAGGTATTAATGAAAAAATCGCTGTACAAACAGTGAAAAAGATATGTGCTGTTTACTTGAATGGTGCCATAGCTGAAAGTACGATTCACTGGGTTCAGAAACTATGATCTGGATGATAGAGAATGTTCCAGTAGTCATGCAGTAGTCGATGATAATCAAATGCAAATGCTGATAAGAAGTAGTTGAGGTCATAGGACAGAGGACATCGCAGAAATACTCTGTATTTCTCATATGAACGTTTTCAGGTATTTACAAAGATTTGGATGCGGTTTAAATGAGTTAGAAACAGATAAATATGAGTTATTTTCCGGTGCATTATTCATTACTGAATCGCTGACCTAAATTAAATTAAAAACCGAAAACCGGAAATGGGTGAATACATTTGTGGTGACACTACGCACAATAAAAGACGATATAATCTAAACTTAAAAATAAGAGAGAGAGAGAGAGAGAGAGAGAGAGAGAGAGAAAAGAAAAAAGGGGTAAAATGGGGTGGGGGCAACTAAAGAGCCGCTGTGCAATCAAGAACATTTGACAAAGGTAATATCAACTACAGGTTACAAATTTAATAAACACGAATATTTAATCTAGCAAGGACCTACTATTTTTATGCCCCAAAACACATACGTATATACACACGTACACAACAACATATTTACACGTACATACATACATATACGCACACACACACACACACATATATATATATACATGTTTCATTAAATAATATAGACAAGTGTTGTCTATTTATTTTATGTAAATTCTTTTCATAAGGTCTGATAAGCTTAATAAGTTTAATGATAATGTTATTAAGCTTATCAGACGTTATGAAAAGAATTTACATAAAATAAATAGACAACACTTGTCTATATTATTTAATGAAGCATGTATGAATGAAAATGCTGCCTAAATACACACACAATATATATATATATATATATATATATATATATATATATACACATCCACTTCTTCGCATATGTATATCTACACACATATACACACATATACATACGGAGATACACATACGTTCACATAAACATATATACATAAAACCTTACACACCTCCATACATTTATATACACACACTCATCTAAACAAATATACAACGTATCTATCTATCTATCTATCTATCTATCTATCTATACATACATATACACATACACATATATACACCTATATACATATAAATAAGTATACATACATACCTACACACACACACACACACACACACACACACACACACACACACACACACACACACACACACACATACACACACACACATATATATATATATAAATTAAAAGGTAAAAGATAAAACATTTCTAAAAATTAAAAAAAAATTAAAAACCCACATCCTTCCATATATACAGTGAACATATAAAAATAGATGGGCGGAATTAAATTAATTTGTACTTAAAGAACGCTGAGGAAAAAGCGTTAACAATATTTAAAAGCCACGGAGTGATTAACGCGTATCTATCTCTCAAGTTTACGCATCTAGGTATATAAATATCAGAAAACTATCAGATTTTGTATATCAGTTATTTAGGAAAACTTTTACCTACATACCCACATACACATATATCAACACATGAATAAAGTTTGCTAACCCAAATTAAATGATCAAAAAATATATAGAGCATCACATAAACATAAACAATGATATATATAGATAATCATAAGAGTCATTCCATTTAAATGTCATGTCAGATGTTAGTGATCCAAGATAGAACTGTTACAAGTAACAACACGTTATAAAAACCGTGTTTATGTTTTAAATCGTTTTTTATGTCTACATTTGGAAATGATCTCACTACGAAGATTTAGGAACTCATCTTGATTTTTATCTTTAATAATAAATTTTTTTTCCGCAATGTATAGATCACACCGATTGTGGAAGTTATTAGGGGTTCTCACTCTTGATAAGAATCTTCATTCGAAATACGGGGTTAGTCCCTTATCCACCAAATCCCAGTAGTGTTTGAATAAGGAAGTTTGGTTTTTGAGGTATCGATATTTAAAAGAGCGTCTATGGTTGTATCGACGCTGCTTCCAATCACCAGCAGATATACCCATATATCTTCATTTTTTTTAATATTTTCTTCGGGGAAGATTGTTGCCTCGTATACTACATTCTCATACATACATTTTCCCCCGATTGGACAATTGTCTTTACTCCTATAATTGCAGGTGGGGCTACTAGATCGAGTTTCAATAGTATGGTAGTTTTTAAGTATTTTACAATTGTGGGAAGATATAAATTTCTCCATATTCCTTACACATGAATAACTAATTTTCAGTGTCTTCCTATTGAAAATTTTATGTAGTGGATGTTTACTATGGAAGTGTTTATCTATTAATCTTAGGAAGAAACTTCCTATATCAATGTTAGAAAGCCTGCAATACGGTGGGTTAAACCATATTACCTTCCTCTTTCTGTTTTTAGGTCTATTATTATTATGATTTTCTAGTTCTTCGTTATAGTTTAATTCCTGTCTAAAACCACTATTTTTGAGGGCCTGATTGTATATAAATTTATTATCGTTAAAGATTTATGGCTAGAAGATGGCCTATTTATTCTCGTATTATCAGTTTTGGGGATGTGATCTATTACAGATTTAGGGTGGTTAGAGTGGACATTGATCTATAGGGGTGTTTGATCAACTTTATGGAAGGGTTTAAAGGTATTATTAGAGAGGTTGAGGGTGATATCTAAAAAGTTGACTATTTTCAGGTTGGAAGATATTTGAATCTTAATGTCTAGGTATTTGAAGGCCCTAATTATTCTCTTATGTAAGCTGGAAATCAAGGAACCATTGCTATTAGGGACAATGAATAGGCCGTCATCTCTATAAATTCCAACTTGGTTAAGGCTAACTACTGTACTCAAGATATATATGCTCACTAAATCTGCAATTTTGGCAGAGTCGAAAGCTCCCATGGCTACATCGAAACTTTCATTATTCTTCTTCACCCAAGTAGCGTCATTGTATGTAAGTATTGATCTTCTTGACGCTAAAATAATGTCCCGATCATTATCCGTTATTTCGGTATATCCTTTAGCGAAATTAAGGCTGCTAATTAATAATTCCTCCGAAATAGAATGGTAAAATCCAAGATGTCAAATTGAATGAAAGTGGCTCTTCTTTTATTGGGGATCTTTCGGAACCATTTAATCCTCTCAGCCGAGTCTTTCCAAAGATTGACTGGATATTTATCCAGGACACATGATGTTATTTTCTTAAGAATATTCTTAGAAATTAATCCCAAAATAATGCATCGGAAAATAACTCATATTTATCTGTTTCTCAC